>JAXQQM020060008.1:0-46075 GCA_034641835.2 Pinus albicaulis | reverse complement strand
GATAGCGGCTTGCGAGGGACCGGTGGGTGAGCCTTGGGCCTCCATGGCAAGAAGATCAAAATAGCAAACCCGATCTGCACCAAGCAAAGGAACGAGGCATCTCAAGGCCGGGAATCCAAAAAGTCCCTACAAGTAGAAACCCCAAGGGCGCAGACCCAAGCAGATCTGACAAGAGATCGAGAGGCGCAGCGAGATCTTGAAGTAGGGCAGGTGGAAAGAAGGGAGCCTAGCAGAACCGAGAGGCCCAGAGGTCAGGAGGACCTGGGGCAGAGGCAGAAACGGCTGAGAGGGCAGAGCCCAGCCACAGGCCGCGCAGAGAATCGCAGCTGGAGGCAGCAGCGCGCAGAGCCTATTTTAAAATTTACTATCTGTATGTAGTCAATATTAAACCATTCAAATAAGAAAATGATTTTAGTTTCGAAGACATGCATGAAAGGAATATTTTGTGGATATTTTGAATAGAAAGTATGATGAAATATTTGAAGACCAACAATTTATTAATAAATTTTGAAATATATTTTAGATGAATATAACGTAAGTTTAAAATTTAAAATTTAAAATATTTACATGTAGTCATTATAGTTAAAATAGTTAATATTTGCATGTAGGTATTATATTAATATTATAGTTAATACTTACATCTAGTTAATGTTAAATCATTCAAATAAAAACATTATTTTAGTTTGGAAGGCATCCATGATAGAAATATTTTGTGGATATTTTGAATATAAATATCGGTAAAATATTTCAACATAAACAATTTATTAAAAAAAATGTTAAATACATTTTTTGACTAATATTTGCACCAAATATTTGAAATGAAAATTTTGGAGGGAAAGTTTTTTGCGAAATTTTTTGGGGGAAATTTTTTCGCGAATTTTTTTGGAGGGAAAATTTGGAGGGAAATTTTCAGTCTTTAAGCAATATATTGTAAGTGGGAGAGGAATTTGTATCATTCAACCTATTCTTGTTGAAAGCCATGGTTTCTTCTGATAGTGAAGTTTTTCTTTCTACAACATCAACATCTTCGTCACGCAACAACTCTATTCAGAGTGATGAATATAACGGGAGTTCGTTCACCATGAATAGAGAGTCAAAAAATCAACTTGGTCGTTATCCTAAAGATGATGAGAACAAAATTGATGAGGTGCAGCAAAATGAAATTTCTGTAAATCGAGCGCCAGTTATACCACTTACTCTTAATCCTAAGGATTATGAAAGCAACAATGATGAAGGGCATGATGAAAAAATTCCAGAGTCAAAAGTTTCACTTCGTCCTAATCCCAAGGATTATGAGGACACCATTGATGAAGAGGGAGATGAAGAATATCCACTTCAGCTTAATCCTAAGGATTATGCGAGAACAACAAATGAAGAGGGGAATGAAGAATCTGTAGAGTCAAAATATCCACTCTGTCCTAATCCTAAGGAGTATGCCAGCACCACTGATGAAAAGGGAGATGTAAAATTTCTAGAGTCAAAATATCAAATTCGTCCTAATCGTAAGGATTATGCGAGCACCACTGATGAAGAGGAGAATGATAATGTTTCAGAGTCAAAACATCCACTTCGTCCCAATCCTAAGGATTATGCGAGCACCACTGATGAAGAGGGAAATGAAAATTTACAGCGTCAAAATTTCCACTCTGTCCTAATCCTAAGGATTATGCAAGCACCACTGATGAAGAGGGGGACGAAAACATTCTAGAGTCAAAATTTCCACTTCGTCTTAATCCTAAGGATTATGTCAGCACCACAGATGAAGAGGGGAATGAAGAATTTGCAAAGTCAAAATATGTACTTCGTCCTAATCCTAATGATTATGTCAGCACCACTGAGGAAGAGGGGAATGAAGAATTTGCAGTGTCAAAATATCCATTTGTCCTAATCCTAAGGATTATGTCAGCACCACTGATGAAGACGAGGATGAATTTCCAAAGCTAAAATTTTCACTTCATCCTAATCATGACGATTATAATTTAACCACTGATGAAGGGGGGGATGAAGAATTTCCAATAAATATAGATTCAAGGCATTCACTTATTCCTAATCCTAAGGATTATGAGAGCATCAGTGAGGAAGGGGAGGGGAGGGATGAAGAAATTCTAGTGAATACAAATTCAAAGCTTCCACTTATGCCTAATCCCAAGGATTATGAGAGCACCACTGAGGAAGGGGAGGATGAAGAGTTTCTTGCAAATGATAATTTTAGAGGCACAGATCTAAATATTGCATTTTATCCAAGTGACCATTTCGAAGACACTCATGGTGATGAAGAATTGAATCCTCCCAGGGAAGAATTTGAAAGCATGGGCCAAGATGGTGAAGAATTTCTTTTGAGTCAGGGTTACAAAAGTGCCGATGATTCTTGTGAAATGTTTTCTTCAACTAATGATGGTAAAGAAAATTTTCCACGCAATGATGTTGATGAATTTCTTAACTATGTTGAGGATGATGATAGTGGGGATAATATTCCTTCTAATGGTGATGAAACTACTTTTACAAAGGATGATGGAATGATGAAGCCGTTGCAAGAAAATATTGCAACTAGGAGTAGGAGTAGACCTTTTCATATCAATCCAAAGCATTCTAGTTATACAAGGCGAGGACAAAATATCTCACGACAAGAAGTTCTTTCGCTCATTTGATTTCAAGTGAATTTTTTCGAAGGAATTGCTTGAAAAATATGGATTTAAAATTTTCTTTGGAGAAAAGGAAAACATATATGTCGATGAATAAAAGCATGCAAAATTCATATTTAGTGGGTTGCATGCAATCTACACTAGCAGGGTATGATTATCATATTGGGAATGTATTGCTTTGCAGAAAGGCGTTCAAAATGTTGTATTCAATTGGTAATTGTCGTTTGTCAAGAATCCAGGATAGATTGGAAAAGGATCCCACATATTATTCAGAAGCACGTCATAAACGAGAGGTGGGGCCGTTTGCAAATACTGCTAAGACATGGATGAAAGACTTCTTTTCAAATCATGGAGAGTGTATGCCAAATAAAGACACAATACATATTCCAGATAATTTCTTGAGACGAGAAATATTCATGTTATACAAAGATTATGCAGAAGTTGTTGAAGGAATTGGTAATTTTATTACATATTCTTATTTTACAAGGATATGGAAAACTGAATTTAACAATGTTCGTATTCCTAAGAAGACAAGGATGGGGATTTGCAGCACATGTGCTTCTCTTAAAGCAAAAAGAGATAAATGTCAAGGGGCAGAAAGAGGTATGTGTTCAAAACATTGTTTTTAAAATTTGATACTTATCAACTATGAAAATATATTTATTCATATGTTTCTTTTATTTTATGTACAGATTCCGTTGTCAAAGAACTTCAAGACCATCGCAATCAGCAAACAAGTGAAAGACAAAAGTTGTATAAATATCGAAAGAAGTGTTATGATCATCCAAATAAATATCTGGGATTGATAATTGATGGTATGGACCAAAAGAAAACACTTCTTCCACATTTTGTCCGCACGCCAAAAAAATTACAGGAGGAAAATTTCATTCAGTTTCACTTGGTTAGTTGTATGGTATTTAATGAGAAGATGTTTCCAAGAGTTTTCTTCACAATTCCAAATATTCACAATGATGCAAATCTAACCATAACTATAATCCATGATGTGGTTACTCATTGGTCTGGGATTCTTTCTGAATATTTGTATTTACGATTAGACAACACAAGTTGTGAGAACAAAAATCAAGTTCTTTTTGGGTATCTAAACATGCTCGTTGAATTGGGGATTTTTAAAAAGATAAAGGTTGGTTTCCTTCTTGTTGGGCATACTCATGATCATATTGATCAAATGTTCAGTCGTTTTTTAGTAACATTGAGGAGGAAATGTGTTGGGAGCCTGCCATCATTAATTGAATGTATTAAGAAATCGTACATTCCAGAGCCTGTTTTTCATGTGTTGGAAGAAACTATTGACATGCGAAGGTTTATTTTTGGATCGCATGGTGAGGAGAAATGCATTGAACAACTTAACGACATTAGCTTCCAGCATCAATTTCGTATAAAAAAAATTGATGGGATAACACTTATATGGGGCAAGAAGTATTCAACTATTGAATAATGGGGACCATCATCAGGTTTATCATTTTTGAAGTTCATTCCAGAGCGTCCAATGTTTTCATCAAAGATATTGTTATTACAGTCAGTTTCCGAACTCCATAATGCACGAAGGCAGAAGAGAGACATAAATTATTCTGAATGTCTAGAGGAAATTAAAAGATGTATTAGAGATACATATGAATACTTCGATGTTGTTGATTCAGTTTGGTGGGAGTCTTTTTTCAGTAATCAAAGTGATATGATTTCAAGATCAATAAATGGGGATACGCTTTTGAAGACTCCTTTTTTTTTTGCCACAAAATATGCCAAATGAACATGAACATTAGGAAACACACAATGTTGAACAACAATAGCCTCAAGCTATTATTAATTCCCCACAGGTAGAGGAAAGAGAAATCTATATTGGTTCTAGAAGATCACGTGCACAACGTGAAGCCATGGAAGACCTTTACAGGGGTTCTGTGCAGGATCTTAAGGAGGGTTGCATGATAGCAGTGTTAGCAAATGAATATCCACTTGGCTATCCATTCTGGATTGCCAAGGTTATAAAGGTCATTAATGAAAATGAAGAGATTACAACTGTTGATGTACATTGGTATGCCACAAGTACCCATCCTTTCAATGGTGTGTACAAGCCGGAGATGGTAGTGGAAAAAAGAATTGGCAGAAAGAGAAAAAGAAAGGGCACAAATATAAATCGTCGCCGCACAGATGTCTTAAAATTGGAGGATGTTGACATACTTGTGTATGACTTCAATTTGACAAAGAGAGGAACTCTTCGGTTGCGGACCATAAATATTTTGAAGAAATTGCTACCAGAGCAATCACTGTTGAAATGGGACTCTGCAGAATGTAGACGTAGATCTACAAGACTTTTGAACTCTGAAATGGTGGGCATGCATGTTGACTCAGATGGAGCACTAGTTGATGAAAGAGAAGAATATGGATCATCTTCATGTGCATCGAGCCATTCATCTAAAGATGTAGGTTATGATGGTGTGCCAGAACCTATGGTTGATTTTGAATAACTATCTAAGACACTTCTATGTAATTGATGTTTGCATGGTAACTTGAAATAAAATTTTTGACTTCCATCTCATTTTTCATGAAGTTATGAGACATTTCTATGTTTGTTGGATTATATGTTTTAATTATGAAGAATTCATCTCTTTAGAATATCGACAATGCAACAATGAATTACAAAAATAATTTATGTTGTATTCAATGTACCAATGTTGATATTTTAATTATAAGTAAAATAGAAAATAGAAACTAATGTTGAATTTTTAGATTATGTAGTGATATTACCATGATATTATGTATTGTTACCATTTGGTATAAGATACTTTTAAAATTTTTAATAATTATATGCGTCATTGAAAGGGGACACTTTGTTTTGATGCTTGATTTTTAGGTTTTGGTTGAAATTAGATTTAAATTTGTCTTATGCTAAGATTTGAAAAAAGATAAGTTTTTATCCTTTAAAATTAAAATTACTCTTACTTGTTTCTGTTCAATGATAATTTTTTTATTTACTTGTTCATTTTTTAAAATTGTTAAGTCTTATAATTTCTCCATAATTTCATTGTTCAAGTATGTTGAACACTTAAGATTGAAAAACTTTAGATTTACAACTTGTCATTAAGGTTTTTATGCACTACCAAATTTTATCTTTAAGGTTATGGTTGACAATAATTACAATTTTAGGGTTGTTTAAAGTCAAAATATTTTATGTTTAACAACACGGATGAAAATTGTTCGAAATGATAAGCCCTTCATACATGTATTTGTTTATCTTTAACATCATCTATCAAAAATGTTAGAAATTTACGATTTTAAAAAATGTCCTAATATGTTGTCTTTAATTCCATTGTTACAAGTGTCAAAATTATGACACAATTTTTTTTTTTTGTTATTCCAGCATCAGCTGGTTTTGTTTTGAGGGTGTTTTTTCAATCCTTTTTTCAACAAAAAATTTTGTTTTTAGCATAATTTTATAAAATTTTGAAATTTGACCTTTAAAAAAAACCAAGTGCGTTCTGGAAGACACTTTTTGTTTTTCAGGTGTTTTTTCATGTTTTTGAGACTTTTTGGGCTAGAGTTCCCGTTTTGAGGTCAAGTTACCTATTTCATCGGTAACAGTGTTACAAATGCAAGTTTGAGTAAAATACCAAGTTGCCTACACAAATGCAAGAGTTCACAACAAACAACAGAATATTTCATGTTGTTAACAATCAATAGGCATTACTTATCTTTCTCATGCTAATATTGGAATTCATACATAAATATAGTTTACTCTATACAGTTATGTTGTAGTACTTATCAAATTTCTTACTCATGTTGTACTCGAATACAATGTTAAATCAGAATTTCATGGTAAATATGCAGGTTGTTGGATCCATGCCAAGAGTTTCTATTGAAAATTGGATAAGGAACAGGAGGCGAGGGACGAGGGGGGCCCAGCTCGGAGCAGTTCACCAGATGAGGATGCTAATGCTCCCAATGCTCCCATTAATGTCGTTGAAAAGGAATTTGTGGTAGCATATCATCCCAACCCACCATCAGCCACAGATCCACCTTCAACCACAGTGCAAGGTGCAAGTTCAACAAATAAAATCAGTGCCATCAGAGGCTGGACAAAGCAAGACGTGCTCGTTGCAATTAATGACATCGATTTTAGGTGATATTAAATCCATGCATCTGCAAAAAAACATGGTATTGTTGCCTCTAACATACATTATTGGATAAATGGGTTGACTAATACAAAGCGTAGAGGGTCTGTTACAGTTATGACTGAAGAGGAGGAGGATGAGGTAGCCGAGTGGTGTAAGGAGATGCCCGAATGGGACATGGATTAGAGCTTATACAACTTAAATCCACTATAGCTCAAATCTGTCAATGGAGGCCAAACCCCTTTAAAGATGGTTTTCCTGGTAAATCATGGTGGAGTGGGTTTAAAAAGAGGCATCCAGACGTTGTGTTACGTACAACGGAGGGCCTTGATAGAGACAGGGCTTTAAATCTATGCCCTGTAATTGTTTCCAAGTTCTATGACACTCTTTCTATTGCATATGACCAACACTCATATGCCCTGGGCCATATATGGAACTGTGATGAAACAAGCTTACAAGCAGGAAGGAATTGTGGTATGCGGGTAATTGCCAAGAGAGGGAGTAGTAATGTGCCTAAGAGCAGTGAGTGGATCACAATTCTTGCCTGTGTCAATGCAATTGGTTCATCAATACAAGGATTTTATCTATTTAAAGGTAAAACTCAACTAAAAAATTATATACAGAATTGTGAACCAGGTGCATGCATGGCTGCATATCCACATGCATGGATGACAAATGAACTATTCTTGAATTGGCTTTGCCACTTTGTTGCTTCTGTACCGGGTGGTATCTCGCCTAAAAATAGGCACTTAATGATTTTAGATGGGCATGGAAGCCACATGGTTGTGCAAAGAATCGCAATAAATTGGGCATTGACCTGTTAACATTGTCGGCGCATACCGCTCATAGATTGCAACCCCTTGATGTGAGTGTGTTTGGGCCTTTCAAGAACTATTTCAGGGTCGAGTGAGCTTCACGGATGGCAAAGAATCCAGGGGTAGAAGTAAAGAGGTTTGAGCTAGCTGAGCTAGAAAGTAAAGCATTTAAAAGGGCTTTCACACCTTCCAATATCAAGGCTGGATTTAGGAGGACTGGTATATGGCCACTTAATTTTGATGCTCTTATGCATGATACCAGTTGTAGCCAAGCATTTGAAGTGGAATGTCAAGAAGCAAAGAACTTACAAGACCATGCAGGTGCCCAAGAAGATGTAGCTTCTGCTGAAGGTATAATGTCCAGAAGGGTTGTTCTATGGTGATGATGATGAGTAAGTCAGTGAGACACAGTTCATTCATGAACCAACTAACAATATTAGTGAGGTTGTCACACCCACTAAACCACCTGTGAATTATGCATGTGATATTCCATGTGACGTAGCTAACAATGAGAAATTGACCATGCCAACCCAAGTAAGTGCACCATCATGGTTGGCAAAGGTCGTGATGAATATCACTAGAAATAATGTATCTACCACCAATGAGGAAAGCATGGACATGCCTTCACAACCATCAGGGTTGAACACCGAACTTGTTCATTATTTTTTGGAAAATGGATCACCGAAAGAGGAGCCTATTCAGCATGAAGTACATGAAAAAGACAAAAATGGGGGCCAATCAGTTGTCCCGAAGGATGAAATCCAAGTGTCATGTTCGGAGGAGCATGGGGCAACAAAAAAGCAGAGATTACTTGGTGCATTCCTAAAGCTACCAGTAGAGAGAGTGAAGGGCTCATCAAGGAACTCAACCTCAGATTATCTTCGTTTAGGGAGGAGTTCAAAATTGCTCACATCTGAAGATTATATGAATTTAATGTTCGAGACTGAACATAAAATGAATAAAATTTAGGAAGCTAAAAAGAGAAAGAAGGAGTTAGCCAATAAAAAAGAGGGCTGCAAATATTGCAACAATAGAAGCTTGAGCAAAGGAAAGGTTGGAAAGACAAAAAACAAGGGAAGATAAGGAACATCAAAAGAATTTTGCAAGGCAAGAGAGAGAGGCAAGAAATGTTCAGCAAGAGTTGGAAAAGGGAGGAGGGGTGATCAGCAGGGAAGACCATGGTTCAAGCCAGTTTGAGGCAAATAGGTTGATGTCTAACACACTAGACCACATTTCAGAGTAGACATCATCATTCCAAGACTTGATTAACATCCAAGTCTCCAGGTATCAGATAGGGGTTAAGCCCACCTCTTATACCCCTACCAATGCAGGTTTGTATCCTAACTGTGTTTATATGACACTTGCAGTCAGTGTTGGGGTTAGAAACACAAGTGGACACTTGGGATACTCAGTCCCACCATGGCTACATGGAGAAAATTGGAGTCAAGCACATGGAAACATTCAAGCACCTCCTAATCATTCAATCTTAGGCAATCCACCATTTGGGTCAGGCAGTCAACTCAACAATTTTGGGCAATGCGGGAAATGGAAGCCATCAAGCATAGGGGTGGCATGACATAATTTTTGTAACCACAACACACTGTGATTTTGGTAAGGATGAAATAGGTTTGGTAAGGATAACATCCATGGATGTTGGAAAACATCCTTTTGGGTTATCTCACTAAATTAGTATGTATCAAACAATTTCTAATTGCTACAAGTTTGTTAATGTATTGAAGTTATACTTGCTTATTTAAAAGAACACAACACTTGCCATAGCCTATATCATAATTTTTAATTAGTATGTATCAAACAATTTGTAATTTCTACAAAAATATATCTTCTATTCATTGGGAGTTAACAAATTGACAGTGTAAGCCATTTCTAACTTGCTCACTTGCAAAGGCATAATCCCAATCATCAGTCACACCATTAATAAAAGTGATAGTTGGTGCCATCATTTTTGTTGATTAAAGTGACAAGAAAACTGACATTCATCGATAGAAGTCAGTGATAATCTTTCTGAATACTGATTAATAACAAAGTTATGATAAATTTTGCCAAGAATACAAAAGAAACAAAAATCCCTCCATGAACATTTTCTTTGTTGAAAATATTATATGAATATAAACATCACAATTTCAATTTTTATTACATCTAAACAAAATATCCCTTGAAAATTACTTGCTCTTTAATGAACACAAATAGCTACTAATAATCCTTTTAAATAGTAAGGATATCAACACGGGGAGCAAACCAGCACACTTATATAATGAAATTGTGTGAGGGAATCAGATAAAATAAAGAATGCTAAAACAATTTAATTAATTAGATCAGTGGGCAACAAACCTATATCATTATACTAGTGCAATGAAAATTACTTGCTAACTTCATCAATAAAAGTCACTCAATAAAGGAGGAGACTATGAACAAAGAAACTGAATTCATAAGCAAAAAATGTTTATGACACCGAATTCCAACTTGGATTTTGGCCCATCACCCCACTCTGAAAATTTGTGTCTTGCAATGAGAATGGCCCTGATTGAATGATCCTACCTCTTAATTGATTAAAGAGCAGTGGAATATAAAAATCATAACTGCAAACCAATGATACCTTGAAACCTTTTACCGCCTAATTAGAAGACATTCCCTGTTTCTGAAGAGTTGCTTAAGCGTTCTAAGAAATTTTGGAACTATTTCAGTGCTTTCGTAACTGCAAATAGAGAGTGTGAAAAGAAATCGAATTCATAAGCGCAAAAAAATAATAATAAAAAAATAAAAAAAATAAAAAAAAATCAATCTTTTACACCAAATTCCAATTTGGTTTTGGCCCATTGCCCCACTTTGAAAAATCGTGTCTTGCAATGAGAACGGCTATGATTGAATAATCTTGCCTCTTAATTGATTAAGAAGTTGTGGGACATAACCCTCAATAGAAACCAGGAACAAAGGTAAAATACCTCTATGGAAGTGACTATAATACCTCGACTTTGTGAAACAAGAAAGCAAGACCGAGACTTCACATGCAAGTCAAAACTCTTAAGAGAAACTAGGAACAAAGGTAAAATACCTCTATGGAAGTGACTGTAAAATTAAGGTTATTGAATAGAGACAACTTTATTTGCTTTACATGTGCATATATCAATGTAAATAAAACAATATGAGAAAATTTCAACATTATTAACAACACAATATGAGAATTTAGACAACATTATTAACACAGTATGAGAAAATGTCATCAAATTAATTGAAAACATGTACAGAATATAAAACATTATTAACATACTTCGGCTTTGCGGTGGTTATACCTCGGCTCTATGGCGGATAAAAATATTTCAACATCAAAATCTCAATTTACACAAAACGCTAAACCCTAAATGTGTTTAAAAAACCAGTCAATTTACACAAAACCAATCAATTTACACAGATTCCTTTTAATTTACACAAAAACCCTACCCTAAACCAGTAAATTTACACAAAAATACAAGAAACAAGCTCAACATAGAAACATATACTTCAAGTTAAATGTGTTAAAAAACCAGACAATTTACATAAAACCCAAGAGTTTAGAAACAAAATAAACAAGCTCAAGAGATAAACATATCCTTCAAGTTAAACATGTTAAAAAACACAGACATATGACTGGTAGGACAGGGTCCTACCTTATGACCGCTCTCCTCGGCTTCCTCTCCCTCCTCGCCTTCCTCCTTGCCAACTGCATTGACCTACAAACAATGAAAAAACTCAATCAGAATACAACCATTCACAGAGGAGGCAACACAAACATTTAAAAAAAGGAAAACCCACACTGAAAAATGCACCTGAAAGCACAATTCCGAGCATCCAGACTTTAAAAATGCACCTGAAAGCACAATTCTGAGCATTGAGACTTGAAAACGATGCAAAGCCAAACGCAAATAAAACCACCACAGAGCCAGGTAAACCCACCACAGAGCCAAGGTATGACCACCACAGAGTTGAGGTATGACCACCACAAAGTTGAGGTATGACCACCACAAAGCCGAGTATAACTACCATAGAGCCGAGTATAACCACCACACAGCCGAGGTATGGCCACCACAGAGCCAAGCTATAACCACCATAGAGCCGAGGTATCACCACCACGGAGCTGAAGTATGGCCACCACAGAGCCGAGTTGAGTATAACCACGATAGAGTTGAGTATAACCACAACAAAGCCAAGTATAACCACCACAGAGTTGAGTATAACCACCAAAGAGCCGAGTATAACCACGACAGAGCCGAGTATAACCACGACAGAGCCGAGGTATAACCACCACAGAGCCGAGGTATAACCACCAAGTTCAAACCCTGCACTCGAACCAGGAGTGCAAATGCTCCATAACCCGTGATGCAACACGTGGAGGGCTGAGGTGGATGCGTCGAGCATTGGTGCAGGCTTTGCGCAACAAACAGACATCCAAACGCTCATAGACCAACCCCAGAGTGAAAATGAAACGCGGGAAGCCACTCGCTGGAGAGGTCGTCGACCAGTAGAGCGAGTTCCTTGTACGCATGACACGTGCCTGCAACAGAGGGCGTGTTGTCATACGCACGCGTGGCACTCCAGGGGGCGTGGGGGCCCAGTTACTGCCAAGGTGTCCAATAACTGACCCCTCTCCCCTAGGATGTTTAAATAATGTTTTTGACTATGGAAATGGATTCACCATCATCAAAAACTCCAGGTGCATTCAAAATCTTGAACTTTGACAAAAAAAAATTAAATCTTAGAATTCCCATGATTTTCCAAGCAAATTTAAAGTCTCCTTAGATTATGGTTAATTTTATGTCGGAAAATAATAGAAATTCCAATAAAGTGTTGAATTTTAATTAGTTTTAAAATTTTTTTCTAAAATTTATGAAAGTTTTGAAAAAAATAAATATTAAACTAATAATTTGAAAATTAAAAATAAATTTAATTTTTTTAAATTTGATTTTTTATTTTTTTATTAGTTTATATAGGGAAATGACTGATTTTATGTGGATATAAATAGAATTTGTTAGAAATATTTTTCACCGAGTGACATAACAATACATATCAAATCTCGGTATTTATAAAAAAATGATTTTTTTTTGGTACAAAGAACTCAATAAATAATTTGTATGTCATTAATCATCCTGGAAAGGTGTCATTAATTGTCCACTACTCATGGTATAGAGAGATGACTTAAACTCAAACCATAAGTGAAAATGCGACACTCAAAACCGAAGACATAAAATTGTTAAGTTACGTGATCAGTGTAAATTGAAATAAATCGATTAAACAAATCTCATTATGACATCAAATCAGAAGAAATTGTACATACGAGAAATATTATTATTACGCAATCAATATCCTGGGCCACATATTAATTTAGTCAATGATATTTTTCAATTTAACAAAGTGCATCTTTATTTTTTTTCTACGAAAAAAATTATTGGCATTTACATCTGCTACTATTGGTTGTGAATTTGGAGATGTTATTAGGCAATCATCTTAAAGCGTGCTTTTTGTCGCTTGAGGTGTAGTCGATTTTTCGTATTGATGCTTCTTCTCGTTGTCTTTTTTTTTTCAGAAAGAAAAAAACTGCAAAGATGAAGCATCATTATAACCATTTTCATTATAATTTTATCAAAATAATTTGTTTAAACAGGTTGGTTAATAGCATCGAAGATGAAGTCAACTAATCATTACCATTGTGAAAGCATAGTAAGTATATCCAGTTTTGCATTCTATATTTTGCAAATAAAAACACCAACGTGTGCATTAATTTTCTTTGCACAAAACTTATAATATAGTCCAACAATAAACTCCTTGGCATTCCAAAGTGCTAATAATTATTTTGTCACAAAACATTTGCTAAATACACTTGCATTGTTTTACATTTAACACAATAATTTTATTATTTTTTTACTAAAGGACGGGGAAACTACTATGTATAGTTTGTTAATATATGAAATAGATGTATTTATTTGATAAATTTTTCCTAGGCCAAAAAAACAAATTGATTATTATAATCTATACGATTTATATAAAAATGTTAATGATAGAAACACAAAACTACAATTACATGACAAATTTATATCTATGTAATTATGTTATATATATATATATATATATATATATATATATATATTTTTTTTTTTTTTTTAATTTTTTTTTTATATATTTATAATTTATAATTTAAAAAGTAAAATAAATCTCATTTTTTCTCTATCATATAGAAAAGTGTTTATTTTCAATTTTAGGATTTCGATTATTTCCATGATTTTGAATATTAAGTTTATATATATATATATATATATATATATATATATATATATATATATAATAACAAAAATGATAATATTGTAAAATATGTTGGAAGGAATTATTTTAGTAGAATATCCATTATAATATGACAATGTAATAAATATGGAGAAGTTTAATATATATTTTTTTTCAATATTTTTTTTAATAAATCTTGAATTAATGAAACTATAAGGTAAGGAATTTTTATGATCTCAACGAGTTATTAAACATTCTCAAGCATTTTTGCTTTAACAATTACGTAACAAAGTTTATAATAATAAAATTTGAAAAGATTACTAACTCTAGTTTGTTTTGTATGAGAATAACAATTTAGAGATAGTGACTTTATTCAAATATCTCATAATGGATCTTCATCACATGTTCATTTGGAACCATAGAATTGAAAAGGATAAATGGAGAGTTGAAAGCTGAACTTGGAAACATTGTGAATTAGTGGACCTTTCGCTTTGGGATAATAAGAAGCTCCTCTCTAAGACTCTTCTCACTCGTACTATATAATATAGTTGTGAAGTTTGGGTTTCAACATCTCTAGAAAATCATGGAGAAAGGTAGAGCAAGTCCAAAAGTTTTTAATGATTGTAACTGTAAAATTAAAGACAACACATCATATCTTATCCTTCTCATTGAAGTGAATCATTCCCCATTTGAGAGCATGGCTATGAATATGCAGTTAGTGTATAAAAACAAAATAAATAACATGGAAGACAAGATGCTTCCTAAGGTTACTTCAAAACCTAGTTAAATCCACTTAAGACCCAAGCAAAGTTAGCATAAACATGCAAAGTCTTGGCTAAATCATTGTGATATCAAGAAATATTCCCACTCATCATAATAACAATTTAAAATATAGTTAATCTAAATTTAAGAAAATTTTGTAGCATAATAAAGAATTAGAGAATAAAATAATATTAAGGTACAAGAAGAATCTCTATGTTTCAACCATTATAAAGAACAAAATCAACATTGTTAGGTAAGAACAAGCTTTCATGAGCTCTGTAGTGAAATAGGGTATTGAACAATCCATAAAATGTTGTGGGTTTATGAATTGGCCATCTTTGTGAGACTAATAATGTTAATATGAAGTCACATTCTCTTAAAATGTCATATGAACACCTAAATTAAATATCAATTTCAAAATATTTTCAACAATACCAATTTTTTTAAACTTTTAGCTCATCAAAACTATAGTGATTCATAAATGTTTCTCTTAGAATTTTATGAACATATCAATAAATTTTAAAGAAAATTAATTAATTCCTTATCTCATTTTAACTACCACCGCTAACACCATCAAATTGATTTAAAATAATATATTTTTTCATTTAAATAATAATTTGAAAATATTAATATTAATACAAAAGTATGATAACTATAATATATTTCCTAAAAGTTATTTGTAAGTATTTTTTAATTAAATGATTATAACATTACATATATTTTAAAGCTAGGCGAGTGGGATCACAAGACCATTTAATAAAATCTCTCTAGGTACAACTACCACATGTTAAATTAGTACCTAAAGGTGCCACCATGGCTTTGACCTAGACCTTCATAGAAATTCAACTTTACCGAGTAGTGAACAACTCTTTTCTTTCCACCATTAGATCCAATCCCTTTAGGCAATTAAGTGATTATATTTTACACATATCGAAGGTAGGTTATATTGCTTTTGCTTTGAGGTAAAAAATGTTTCACTTTAATTAGTTTTGAAATTTTTGTATAGATTTTCTCAAATTTATTAAAGTTTTGAAAAAAAAAAATATCAAAATGATATTTGTTTGTAAGTTGTTGAGATTCAACAAGATGATGAGCTTAGTGAAAAGAGTCGCCTTCACTAAGTGGGCCCGCGGGCTATTTTTGGCGCAAGTCTATTTTTAGACATGATCATCATATTTCAGAAGTTGCAAGATGCTATTTGTGGATGGTTGATTAAGTTGGAAAAATAGATGAAATTCTATTTTTAGAATATTGGGCGAAGTCTATTTATAGATCGCTAATCTAAAAATAGATGTATGTCGATTATTATTAGCTCTTAATAATAATCAGACACTAAACATCAACTTATTCTCTTGGAGCACTTTGTTTCAGTGCACAGATGTGGCACATCAGTGGACTGAGGGAATTACGCAATTCCCAAGGGTTCACTGGAGCTAATGCACGGAGGACTCAGTTAGAACTCGAGTGGCAGAGTTATGACACAGTTGGAAGAAGTAGTTATGGAGTTGTATTCAGTTTAACTCAGTTAGACTCAGTTGAGCTAGTTGTATCTAGTCTAACTGAATGATAAAATAGTGAGAGTGGAGTGAATTAATTAGTTAATAAATTCACAAATAATAACTCATTAATCAACTGAACAATATCACAGTTAACTACAGTGCATGGTAGTTTCAGTGGAGACCAAGTGGAGAGATAGGTGAAAGGGCAAGATAGACTATCTGTTGTGACTATAGTGATGCATTGATTGCATCACACACACATTGGAGTTGCCAATGAGGATTGCGCAGTCAAGGCAAGAGTAATTCAAATTCATTCAGAGCTATTCTTCAGCAGGGATTGCGCAGTGGAGGCAGGCTAGCAGGGGGCAGAGATGGGTGCATGGATTTGCAAGATTGTTCCTGATTAGTGTATGACAATTGTACTGTATTGAGAGCTTGATAAGCTTTGTATGAGGATTTTCATATGATCTCCATGATACATAATATATAGTTGGTGTTTTCAGCTTCAGGCTTTCCCAGTTAAAAACAACTGTGTTATGTGCGATTATTTTTATTTATGCTTTACATGTGTGTGCAATTAATTTTCCGCAAAAGATTAACAAGTGGAATGATCCAGTATCTTTCATAAAGTTTAATAGTGTGAGATCAGGTGGATATAGGCCATATGCATGCTTAGTGCATATAATTTCTACATGGTATCAGAGCATTATTAATTGAAGATTGCAATTGTAAAGTGAGTTTGTGCTGGTGGACAATTCGAATTTTCTACAAAAGATTCTTGGTGCAGAAGTTGAGTATACATTGAAATGGCTTTCAATGGGTTGCGATTGGAGTATGCCCTTGATGGGAGCTTGAATTACATAGCCTGGAAGGATAGGATTGAGGCAATGCTGGAGGATAATGGACTGAAGGAGTTCATCGATAGCGATGTTCCTAAGCCAGGATCTAGCGATGCTGCATTACTTGACGCATGGCAAAAGAAGACAGTAAAGACGAGAATAATTCTATTGGAAGGTGTGAAGGACCATATTGTGTCCAGCCTTCACGGGAAAGCCACTCCATTCTTAATGTGGAAGGCTTTGACAAACTTGTTCCAAATCAGAAGTGATTAGAGGAAGTTGGCGCTTAAAGACAAGCTCAAAAAAATAAAAATGGAGAAAGGCGATAGTATTCCAAAATACCTCACAAAGTTTGTCCACTGCAAGGATGAACTGGGAAGTGTGGGGTTACTGTTGATGATGAAGACTTGGTGAGCTTGGCTCTCCTTGGGCTTCTGAAGAGTTGGCATAGCTACAAAGACTCTGTCAATGGACAGGAGAAACTGTCGGGATGGGAGCGACTTTCGTTGGATCTTGTGCAGGAGGAGATAAGGCGGGGTACCAGGGATGGATCTTCATCGAAGAATGAAGATGAAGAGAATTCGCTTTGGCTGCCAAAGCAAGGAAAGGGAAGGGGAAGAAACATCCTTCAAAATATGATGCTAAAGGCAAGAAGTAGGATTTGTCTAAAGTGAATTGTTTTCACTGTCACGAACATGGACATTTCGCCACTAACTATCCACAAAAGAAGAAGAAGAAGAAGGCTGCTGGATCTGTAGCTGGAGAGGCCCTAGCCTCGCAATTTGAACATGATTTCTCCTTGATCGCATGCTTGGTTTCAAGCTGTATGGAATCGGTGTGGTATCTTGATAGTGGTGCATCTTTCCATATGACACGAGACAAAGAGTTGTTTAGTGACTTGGAGGAGAAGGACCTCCAGATGCATATAGAGATGGGAGACGATGGTCGGTACAGTGCGACTGGCATTGGGACCATTACCTTTGAGAGGGAGTCTGGTAATCCATTCTTGTTGAAGAATGTTATGCATGTTCCAGGTTTGAAGAAGAACTTGGTCTCAGTTGCAATGCTGGAAGACAAGGGTTATGATGTTGTTTTCAGTGAGGGAAAAGCCTTCCTTCGACATAAAAAAAAGGCTCAAACCAAGAAGATAGGGGTTTGAATTAAGCATATCTACAAGCTGGAGGTAGATGGCTCCGCTGCAATGGTGGGCAAAGTAGAAGAAGTGGTGAGATGGGATGAGGGCGAATTATGGCACAGGAGATTGGGCCATCTTCACCATGGCGCTTTGAAGATTTTGCAGAAAATTTCTACTGGACTTCCCAAGGGTACTCTTGTGCAGTCAGATCAGTGCAAGGGATGTAATATGGGTAAGTTTGTGAAGACCACCTTTCATGAGAAGGAGAACCGTGCTTCGGTGATCCTGGAGAGAATTCACACAAGCGTGTGTGGACCATTCTCTGTTGCTTCTGTTAGCTCCCTGTAATTTGCAAGAATGGAAAATACAAACTGCAGAGAGAACACTTGAACCACTTTGGGATTCTAGGATCTAGCCCTCCTGAATCCAGAGAGGGATCTCTCTATAAGTGAAAAGATTGATTTGTCTTTAAGGCTTAAAATGTGATATTAGGCTAGTTATGAAGAACGAGGTTTTGTTTGTTTTGGTTGGGCAAAGATAAATGAAGGTGAAGGAAGTCTAAATGAAGGGTGTAGGTGAATGAAAGTGAAAATTGATTCAAATAAGAAGGTAAGCTAGAAACAGCTTCAACCCATTGGGCTATGGAGTCATAGTAGGATTTAATTGAAACAACAAGGTTCAAGAGTGTTCCATGGGGCAAGTCATATATGTCTAAGGATATCTTTAAAGTTGATTTTATGGAATGGAATGTAACAATAAGAAGGGGGAATTAACAAATGAAGAACAAAGAGCAGCCTAAGATCAAGTAAGTACTTTGAAACTATCCTGCTTTTGGCATACACTTAAGAAAGACATAAAAGTAATCTAAGATCTGGTAAGTACTTCAAAACTAGCCAGCTTTTGATGCACTTTTAATAGAAAACATTTAAAACACAAAAAGAACAACTTAAGATCAAGTAAGGACTTTGAACCTATCCTAATTTCAGCATATTCTAAGGGAAAATTTTCAAAGCAACTGTTGGAGAAGAAACTAGAGGACAAGGCTCACCATAAACTTCCTTAGCTCTGCTTTACTTAGTAAACTTTCAAGACAAACAAATAAGATAACAAAGAATAGTCTAAGATCAGGTAAGGACTTTGAACCTAGCCTACTTTCAACATACTCTTAGGGAAACTTTCAGACAATTGTTGGAGATAAAACTAGAGGACAGGGCTTACCATAGACTCCCTAGTTCAACTTTACTTAGCAGATACCGAAAATAACATTTAAGAACAATATTTGGTTTAGACAGTAGGACGAGGGAATGCCAGCATTCCTAATTGCTTGGACTGTATTGAATCATTCTTAAATACAAAAATTTAGAAGAAAACTTGTAGATAAATCTTATCAGTAAGAGCAGGGTACCTTTGACAGTACATCCTAACTCTATAATTGTTGTTCTTTATCAGAGAAGATGAACAGAATGGAAACATAAATAAAATAACAATTTATAATAAGAAAAACATCACTGTTGACATAGACCAGGATCCCATAAATCAACTTGTATTGATGCTTCAAACCAGTTACAATCTTCAAGTCCAGTGGGCCTCTACAGCTTCAAACTTCTCATCTCAAACTTAGGTATCTTCACTTACAAACAAAGCTTACAACAGCTTCAGTAGACTATTTACATGCAACAGATATGCAGTGACCAACATTATCTCATCTTCTACAAAAGTATTTATAGAAGGCATGAGGAGGTGGGATGGGATAAAAAGATCTTCTAAGTTCAATTAATACAGTTTAATGCTTCTCAGCCTTTGAGGGGCTCAATAGAGAAGATTTCAGATATTCCTCTGTATTAATTGTTTTACATTAAGTATTAAGCTCACTGGGATGATTTTGTTGACTTTAAGGCTCTGTGTTATCTTACGAAATAACTTTGCTGACAGTTTACAATAAGTTCCTTTGGCTGAAATAACTGTTCAACTGCATTGAGACAAATATCTTCGACTAAGGCAATAACTCCTCCTTTAAATGCTTTGAGGCTGCAGGTGGCTTTCGGTAGCTGAGAGGATTCAATTAGCCTCTAATGTGGTAGTGGATGCATTCTCTGTTTGGTAGATATTTCTGTCTTTCTTTAAACACTGTTAATTTTCTTTAACTTTGTGTGTTAGGCATAATCAGGCCTAATTCTTGTCTTTAGTTCTTCAAACTGTGTTAATTTGGTGGATTAGGCTTTAGATAGTCAATTTGGGCCATAATCCCTCAAAAACTGTCTATACAACCTTCAAGTCTTCATTTCGGTTGTGACTGGATCTTCAACACTGATACTCTCTGTTTTAATTAAGTTTTGTTGTGTCTTATTGATGTGCAGGTGCGCAGAGGGCTTATCACGGTATCAGTGCTCATGAGGCACCGATAAAACATGGTGTTGAACCCTGTAGATGGATACTCTTTGATGAATGAAAACCTGGAGGATCATCATCCTCGGCTTTTATTTTTCCTTTAAAACATTTGAAAAACCTTTAAAACCTGCACAAACAAAAAATATTAAGAAAATCCTACGTATTTGGGTCAGATTGCTTTTGAGGCTTAGGTTTAGAGCGTAGCCGTTGGATGAAAGCATCCAATGGTGGAGATTGATCGTGGGGGGTCAAATGGAGGCGGTTGGAACAAATGGTGCAGAGTATTAGGTCCGAACCGTTGATCTATGTTGATCAACGGTCGAGATCAATCGTGGTCATATAAAGAGAATGGGTCACTTTATAAGAAAATAGACAAGAATGCGAAGAAAAATGGGCAAAACCTTAATCGACAACAAAAAAGGCAAAGATGAAAATTGGGGTTTCTCGGAGGATTGTAGGGCATTGGATTAGTTTAGCCCATAGAGATCAACGACGGAGGTTGATCTAAGAAGGCCCTTAGAGGATGGGCGGAGGGCGATTAAGAAAAGTGAGATTGAATGTTGGTCGTTGATCCGCAGAGATCAACGACAGATATAAAACGTGATGAAACGAAATACAAATGGGGAAAGCGGTTTCGGCTTGGGAAACAGCTGGTTTCGCGCAAGAAAATGGAGGAAGGGTGGTTTCACCTTTTCGAACGCGATATGTGTCAGAGCCTGACACGTGGCATCTCAAAACCACCCATATCGCATGATTTAAAATCATTAACCTTCGGGCATAAATTTAAAATAAAATGCGCGTCAGCCGTCAGATCAGGGGTCTTAGATCTGACAATCGTGGAGAGAGCGTGATAAAGGATAGATGCGCGGACGGAAAGAGGTGAGGTGGTTTTATTCTGGACCGTCCGATCAGGGAATCGACGGCGGAGATCTGATCTAGGAGGGGTAGGACCCAAAAAGAGTTGGGCCTGTCGGGATAAATCTGGGTCGTCAGATGAAACATATCAACGACTCAGCTTTGATCTGTGGGTTAATGAAATAAATATGAGGTGGTGGCCAGGCAGAGAAAGGGTTAATGTGAGCTGTTGATCTGCAGAGATCAACAGCGGAGATTGGCTGTAGAACATTTATAAAGTGGGGTTTCTATGAAATTAGCCAAGGTTGAAGGGTTCAATATGGACCGTCGGATCTTGATACATGGACGACCCAGATGCAATTGGAGGTTTGCGATCGGCGGGGGAAAAATAGAAAAGAGCACCGATGCGATTAGATGTGGATCGTTGATCTGAGGGCCAGATCAACAGTGGAGAATGAGTCGAAGGAGGTCGCAGGCAGAGGGAAAGGCTTAGGGATGAAGTGATAAGGGTCGTCGGATCTGGATCTGACGGGGGAGATCAACAGCCGAGAATCCATCGAGGGACCGCCAATCAGAAGAAGGGTGAATAAAATATAAAATGCGCCCAATGAAATCTCCGATGTGAGATTGCGCTGGCCGTTGATTGGTTCAAGATCAACGGTTGTGGTTCAGCCCGACCAATGAATGGTGGGTCACGTTATAAAACATAAAAATCGGATTTTTCATGAAATACAAAGGAATATAGCATCGGGGAAGGGTTTTATTTATGTTTAGCGCCCGATTGCAGGGCCGTTGGTTTTTTCAAAGGGAGCAAAGGGTTGGGGTTTATACAAAGGGGCCAATCGGATCAGAGGTTTTATATAACAAAAAGACATGCGCCCATCGCAAGTTCCAATTGCGATAAGCGGTTCGGGACTTAGCGCTTGGTTCCAGCGCTAGGGTATATGGTGGGGAAGTGGTTTAGGGCTTAGCCCAAAGGGGCTTAGGCCTATAATGAAAAAAGGCTCATTTTTATGATTTTTCAAGGTTTTTCAATGGATTTGGTGGTTTCGGTAAGGTTTTAAACCTTATAAAAGGGGATTTTTGAAGGGAAGAAGGGAAATAATGGAAAATAGAGGAATTTCACGGAGAAAAAAGGGGATAAAATGGAGGTTAATCTTGAGTAAAAGAAGGGGTAAGATGAGGGGAAAATGGAGTCTTTGCAGCAGTCTCTTCTTCAGGAAAACAACAGAATTTCAGAGTTTAAGAGGGAAACAACAGTGAAGATTAATCAAAGGATATGATGTCTTCACAAGACTTCAAGAATTAACAATTTTGCAATAAAACTTGTTTCTTGAAGGCTTAAAAAATGATTTAGCCACCATTTTATATGACAAATTTTATAGATGGTTAACAATGGCTCCACATGGGGATGGTGCCTTCTTGAAAGCATCAAGAACTTCAGACTTGTATTCTCTAGGGGGCTGATTAATGTCTCATCTATTGGGGCTGCAACTTTCTTCACTTGGATGATCTTCTTTAGTTCTGATAATGTTAGCAGCGATGGAAATCAATGGAACTCTATCGACAAGCTTTCTACCTACCCAATCCTATTGATCTAACATTTTTTCTTCTTTCAGAGTGCACTTGGATTGGCAAACTCTTTTTACAAACATTTATTCTTTTGAAAGTATAAAACTAATCTAAGTCTACTTCTTATTTCTCCATGAACTCAGATTTAACGGTTGAGTTCATAAGCTTCTCTACCTAATCTACTATCTGTTAGGTTTAAACAGTCTAACAGATTTTTATTCACTAACTTCTAAAACATAAATATAAAAGCATACAAGTCAGGATTGAACAATCTAACTTGTTGCTGATCTATGGCATAAAACAAGCTGCACATAGATAATTATTTTGTAGAAAATTAAATCAAAATGGCGAAGGCTTAAGATCTGAAAGTTTAAAGCATATCTTCTCTTTTCTTCAGCTCTGTTTTTAGGCTTGTTTGAGTTGTTTTTTCATTGTTACCTGGTTCAAGTTTTGAGTTTATTAGAACCAGTTTTCTTCTATCTTTGACTCATGATTTAAACAGATTAGAGTCATTCTTCTTTTGGAAACTTTGGTTCATATTTTGAGCTTGTTCAAACCTTTATTCTTCTATCCTAATCTACCTAACTGATAAGTCAAGATTAAGCTGTTTGGAAAATCTAATTCACTAACCTATCAGCAGTAAATTTAAAACTAATTAGTCATGATTAGGCTGTATGACTAACTAGAAGTGTGTTTTTCAGGAGTGGCATTTGAGATTGCACACTTTCAGATTTTGTTTCTCTTTTTTGGTATGGGTTTATACCTTTTTTGTTTTTACAATCTGCCCTCTTTTCTTTCTTTTGTTTTTGTATTTTTGTTTTTTATAACGTTGAATGCAATGATGGATGAAATATTTATAATGAGAAAAAAGATAAAAAGGCTTTCAAACATGATGGGATCAAGAAAAAATAATGTTTGAGCATCTTGCCATTAACAGGACCCCCAAACAGTTCAGCTCCATTCAACTCTTGCAAAAAATAAGCATTGTTACCAGCAGTAGAATGAATGAGATAAGGGCCAAGCCATAAGTTGTCAAATTTCCCATGCTTGCCCTTGTCTTCTCTCCTTGAATCCCACTTTAACACTTTGTCTCCAATGTTGAAATTGTTGGCCTTTGTTCTTCTATCAAAAATCTTCTTGATGCTCTTTTGTTTTTGTAATGATTTGTTGTAGACCTCCTCTCTGGTTTGCTGAAGATGTATAGTCTGATTAATCCTTCTGATCATGTCATTATCTTCAGACTGCACTTCTTGAATCAACTTCATAACTGGTACACCAAGGCTGGTTGGAAAAATTGCATCTATTCCATACACAAGCTGGTAGGGTGACATTCCAATAGATTTTTTAAGTGTCAATCTGTCAGCCCATAGTGCATGTACTAGCTTTATGTGCCAAGAATTCTTGTTGTCTTCCAACAACTTCTTGATTATGTTTACCAAACTCTTGTTTGAGGATTTTGCTAGCCCATTACCTTGAGGGTAATAAGCAGTAGAATGACCCAATGTAATTTGATATTTGTGACAAAATTCAACCATCTTCTTGGATCCAAATGCAGTTGCATTATCAGTGATGATCTTCTGAGGACATCAAAATCTAGAGAGGATATGAGTCTCAATGAATTTTATGATGACAGAGTCATTGGCTTGCCTAGAAGGGATGGCTTCTATCCATTTAGTAAAGTAGTATGTTGCAGTGAGAATCCATTTATGTTGGGCAGATGAGGGTGGATGGATTTCTCCTATGAAGTCAAGTCCCCACTGTTGAAAAGGAGCTTCAACAGTGATTGGATGCAGAGGTAAGGGCAGTAACTTCCTTTTGTCTTCAAAAATTTGGCATTTATGACAGGCAATTATCATCTTGTGTACATCTAAAAAGAGGGTGGGCCAATAGTAACCAGCTCTAAGGATTTTGTTGGCTGATGTCTTCCAGTAGAGGTGGCCTCCACATTCTCCTTCATGGAACTCGTGCTTAACCTTCTCTGCATCATTCTCAGGTAAAAATTCAAGCAATATTCCACTTGCATTTTTCCAATAAAGACATTTATCTATAATACAGTAGTTTACAGCTTTTAATTTTAAAAACCTTGCCTTTGTTTTTGATAAACCAGGAGGTGTATTCAAATTAAACAAAACATATAGAATATCAACATACCAAGAGGAATTCATAAAATGGTCTTCAACAATGGGAGTTGAGAATTCCTCTTGTTCATCTAAAGCATTTATCATATTTATATCAAGAACTTCAAAATTTGATTCAGCCATTAATCTAGCTAGACCTTGGCCTTTAATGAGTTTAGTGGGCTTGATTTCTAAATCATATTCAAGTATCGCAGCTATCAACTTACCTCTCTTACCATCTGGGTCCTGTGTTAGAATGTCTTTCACAACTGAATTTGGAACAAAGACAATGATGTGGGAGTATAAACTGTATACTCTGAAGTCTTTTAAAGCTTTGACCAAAGCAAAAGCTTGCTTTTCCATAATGTTGTACTTCAGGGGTGCATCTCTCAATGCCTTGCTAAAGAATGCAATAGGTTGTTCTTGTCCCTGTGGATTTTTCTGCAATAGGACAATAGCTATTGTATGTTCTGACGCAAATGAAAAAATGTAAAAATCTTTTGAAAAATCAGGACTTATTAGAATTGGTGTTTTGGTTAAGGCTTGTTTAACCAATTCAAAGGACTTCTTTGCTTCTAAGGTCCACTTAACCCCTTGCTCCTTTTTCAGCATGTTTGTGATGTTTCTAAGGAGTTCAGCCAAGTTGGGTATGAACCTTCTCAAGAAATTAATCTTTCCAATGAAAGATTGGAGTTCCTTGATGTTTTGAGCATGAGTGATTTGCAATATAGCCTCGATCCTTTTTGGGTCTATCTTTATCCCCTCTTCTTATATGATGTGCCCAAGAAGTTTACCTTCTTGGAGACCAAACCGTGTTTTCTTTGGATTTAAAGATATCCCAAACTTTCTGCATTTCTCGAATAATTTTCTCAAGTGTTCTAAGTGCTCTTCATCTGTCTTGGAAAAAACAGTAACGTCATCCAGGTAAATAATGATGAAGTAGCCCAATTCTTCCGAAGAATGCAATTTCCATGGCTCTCTGGAAAGTAGCACCAGCATTCATTAAACCAAAGGGCATTTTCACATACATGAAGGTGCCCCAAGGTGTAGTAAAGGTTGTCTTTAATTGATCATCAGGATGTACTAAAATCTGATTGTACCCTGAGTAGCCATCTATCAAAGAAATTCTTTTAGAACCAACTACCCTTTGTAAAATATGGTCCATCTTGGGTAAAGGGTAGTTGTCTTTCAATGAAGCTTTGTTTAAGTCTCTAAAGTCAATACAAAGCCTAATCTCTCTTGTTTTCTTCCTAACTGACACCAGATTAGACACCCACTCAGAATATCTAATAGGGACAATAACACCGGTTTCATACATTTTCTTAATTTCCTTCTCTACCAAAGGTAACTGAACAGGGTTTATTCTGCGCAGTTTTTGTTTAAATGGCTTTTGGTTTTCCTTGAGAGGTATCTTGTGCTGGATTATTTCGGTGTCATTGGATTTCAGATCCTCATAACTCCGCTCAAAAATATCAGAAAATTCTTTAAACAACTCTATGTATTTCAGTTTAATGTGAGCTGGTAAAGTTTTAGACAGTTTGATCATATTTGGTTTTAGTTCATTGCCTATATTACACTCTTCAACTTCAGTTTCCACAGGTTCCAGCTTTGGCTTCTTGGCCACATCGTTGAAATCAAAGAACTCTTCTAAAGGGACCAGACCCTTTAGCAAACTTTCTGTGTTAGCTTGCAATGTTTCTAAGTCTTCTTTAGGTAAATCTGCACTAATCTTTGTGTATGTTCAGGTTCATTAGATAACAGATTTATAACAACAACCTTTGGAGAGTTTTCTTCTTCATCAAGTAAATTTTCTTCACTAGGACAGTCTGTTTCATAGTCTGAATCTGAACTCAGTAGTTCAAATTCATTTCTGGACTGCAGGAAGTCTTCTATTTGTTTGTCTCCATCAAACACTTGCCAATATTTCTTATTATCAGGAATGACTGGTCTAAATTTGATTTGATTTGTACATTGTTTGGTTTCATAAGGAGTCAGGCACATTCTAGCAGCAAAAGCCAAACTGTTGGCTTGAATATTTTCGTTTCTTGGGATAAAAATTAGTTTAAATTGCTCGAATGTTTTCAATAAATCCATGACATCGTTTTGATAGGCTCTAAGCCTGGAATGCTTCACAGTATATTCCCCATTCACTTGTCTAATTATTAATTCATAATCACCATGCACCTTTATTCTTTTGGCCACTAATTTCTTCAATATATGCAGACCTAAAAGAAGGGCTTCATACTCGGCTATGTTATTGGTGCACTGAAAGTTTAATTTGCAAGAGTGCCCTTCAGTATGATTGTTTATTGTATTGTGAAGCCACACTCCTACACCCGCATCACTCTTAGTACATGACCTGTCAAAGTGCATACTCCAGAGAGGATTAGTTTTGGTTTCATCAGTTTGGTTATTATCATCTTCAACTAGGGTGCTCTCGGATTGCTCTTGAAGATCAACACTTCGTTGAATTTGTTTTAATTCCTCGATTTTTTCATTACATTGAGGACTACTTTCTTGACTGTCAAGGTTTAAAAGCAATGGATGAATTATTTGTAGCTCTTGACCTGTGTTTTGTTTGCTGTAGTTTTCTATTTTAGCAAATTGTTTTAACACTTTAGTGTTGTCTTCCCCCTCCTCTCTATCTGCCATTAATTCAGTTAAAGTCACTTGTTCACTAAATGTTTCATCGTTAAAAATGATAAATGAATCAAGGCCTGTGTTTACAGAATAAAGGGGAGCATTTTGCGGTCTCTCTTGGCTAGTAACCATGTACTGCATATGAGACTCCCTATAAAGTCTTCTTGTTTGATTAAAAACAAGGATGGTCGCATAGGTCATGTCCATCTGCATCTTCCCTTGTAACTTAGCTCCCTAAGATCTTGATAACAACATACCATACTTTGGGGGTACATCAGCCACAACAATATCCATGACTAAACATTTGGCTGGGATTTGTGCTAAGTTAACACAGAGGTCTTTGATTAATCCTAAACATTTCACTCTGCTTGAGTCAAAGGAGTAAAGATCTTTATAAGGTTTGGTGATTTCAAGGCCTAGGCTCTCCATTACAGCTTTGGGCATTAAATTGTGAGAGACCCTTGAATCATGCATAGCATTATGCAAAATATTGTCATGAACATTTAAACTAACATAAAAAGGGGGAATTGGTCCCTCTTGATATCTACCCTCAATATTAGGACCAAATATGAGTTATGGTTGGTCATCATTAAGATTGACAGTGTCATTATTCTCTTCTATGTTTAAAGCTTTCAAAATTTCGGATCTATATACATTTTGGGCAACTAGTTCAGTGAGAGGAAAAGAGATTTTGATTCTGGAAATTTCCTGCTCCAAACTAAAAGGCATCTGATTCTTTGAAGTGTTTGTTTTAGCCTTATTAATACCACTCTATCAGCAAAATTAGTTTGTTGATTTCCTCTATTTACATTTTTCAAAATAGTTTTAACAGGAGTACTACCTGAGGTACTAGTACTACTAAGGTCTGCACTCTGTTTTTTATTGTTTTGAGTGCTTTTCTCTTTGTTTTTATTAGAATTTACAGCTGCTGTTTTATCTTTCTGTTTTATAATTTTGGGTTTATTTACAATGTTGTTTTGTGAAGAATTGTCAGAGGTTTTGTTGTTGGGAGTTTCTAGATTCTTTTTACTTTTAAGGTCATATTCCTTTGTGGTTTCTATGATGACATTTTCCATTTCTTGATAGTAATATTCATCTTCTGGTCTCTTGTCATCATAGGGTGTATATAGACCTTGTTTCCTATTGTAATGGACTTCAAAGTCATCATTATCTACTCCCAACATATTTATATTGTCTTCCTCTGTTTGATCTATATTTTCTTCAACCTCACTTACATAGTTTTGATGAAAAGGAGAAGTGATCTGTTGATCACCCTCCCTTGGTCTATTCTGAGGTTGGTTTCTCCTAAAATTCTGATTTTGGTTTTGATTTCTGTTTTGAGGAGCTGTTTGGTTTTGAATTGCTTGTGCTCTCTCAAGTATGCTCATATTTTTCATCATCTCCTCCATCATTCTTTCCATCTTTGAGCTGGATGTGGAAGGTGTCGATTCCTCTCTAAAAGACACTCTCTTCGCATTCTTCATTCTTTCTCTTTTCTCCATTAGATTTACTTCCACAACAAGAGCTCCTTTTTGCATATCTTCAAGAGTTAAAGGATCTCTCTCTCTCTCAGCTGATAGGCCATCTCAGGATCAAATTCTTCAGGAAACTTGTTTAAAGTTGATCCTTGTGGAGATTTAAGGTCTGGGGGAATGACGCAGCAGTAGATCTAGCGCAGTGTAATATCAATCCTAGTCTTTAAAAATCGAAATCGGAATTGAAATTCCTAATAGTATAAAAGATTTCTATCTACTTTGTATTTGAGAAGCGCAGGCCCTTTTCCACAGATATAATTATCTGAATAAAAATAACAGCTTAAAATGTTGTTTTAAAACAGCTTCAGACATACAAAGGTTTCAGTATGTCACCATTCAAAAATATCACTATCTATTGACAGATTAATCATCTGAGGTGATATCCCACAATTTCAAATGCGCCCTTCTATCTGTACTGATTTCCTTTTGTGATTTGTTAGGTGATTGCCATCTTTACTTTTCAAAACCACAGCAGTTATTGATTGTCATCCAAATCTGTTTTTAACTGTTCCCAAATCACTCACAATCCGTTGAAATTGGGTAGGACACGAAAATCTGGCGTTTAACACACTTCAATACATTAACTATCGGAGGTTTTCAATAACAGAATCCTTAACTATTGCAACTACCACTCCTTATCAAACTCCAATGCGAAATTTCAGAGATTTGTGATCGTTACTTTTCAGTGTTCCGATCCGATCCAATTGGAAATCGGATTATCACCAGAGTTAATACCCACCGATACAGGTTTCGGATCTGATTCACTCTGAAACTTAAATGTAATTTAATTCCATTTCCGATCACAAAGATATGTAGGATCTTTTAAACGATTTCCTTGTATTAAAAAAAACCTTTCCACTTCAACACAAATTCGACACAGAGTTCGGCTCAATTTAACGAAAATTTTTATAAATTCACCACGTAAATGTATCTTTGAAACATTCACTCATTCATATACTTCTCATAAATCATAATTCAACTACGGGCGTATCACACAAAAGGAATACACGGATTTTATTCTTAGAATTTAAGAAAACGATCTAGCCCTTGACTAATTTTCATAAGGAAAAAAACCTCTGTTACAAAGAAAACAATTCTCTCTCTATTCTGAATTTTCTTTCACACACCAGAAACCACACTAAAATAAAAAGTCACCCCCCCCCCAAAGTGCGAAGAATCTCCCCACTTATTACAGTTTCATCTATATTTATTCCACTAATTTCTCTAACAAATAGATAACAAAATATTCTATTTTCTCACTCACAGTTACACCTATTTAACTACATTCTCAAAATAAAACAGTCGTATTTATTTCAATAACAACAAACTATTAAAAAATCGACTTCCACAATAAACTAAAATTGACTAAACAGTAAATGAAATTCACTCTATTAAGCCACAACATGTGAACAGATTTTTCACATTGCTGGCTTATTCCGATGCTCCTGCATCAGACTCTCGGGGAAGAAAGGATTTGTCCTTAAAACTTTCAGGACTTACTCCATATCTCTGTAATTCAGCCGCTGTCAACCAACTGGATTCTTCCATTGGTTGCTCTTTCCACTTGACCAGATATTGGAAATATGCCTGTCCACGAGTTTTATTGAACATTCTTTGATCTAAGATAGCTTCCACTTCCTTCTTGGGTGCTTTTGGTGCCTGTTCCTTCCAATCTACAGTTTGAATTTCATCAGCTGTAATTTCATTCTGCAATTCAGTTTCTACTTCATTGAATGGATATAAGTCTGCAACATTAAAAATGGGGGATATTCCGACTCCTTCCGGTAACTCAATCTCATATGCATTGGCTGAAAACTTTCTTTTGATTTTACAAGGTCCTATTTTCTTCATTTTCAGCTTGTTATAAGTTTTTGTAGGAAATCTCTCTTTCCTCAAATATGCCATGACTAAATCTCCCACTTAAAACTCTTTTTCTCTTCTTTTCAGATCTGCTCTCTGCTTGTATCTCCTGCTGCTTTCCTGTAGTTTACCTTTAACCTCTTCCTGTAGCTTCTGCATTTGTTCAACAAAATATTCAGCACTTGCACTTCTGGCTTCTTGTTTCCCCAAGTCTCTTAGCTCATATACTCCTCTCGGATGCATTCCAAAGACAATCTGAAATGGACACATTCCAGTACTTCGGTTTGGTGTGTCATTTTAAGCAAATTCAGCTTGGGCTAATGCCAAATCCCACTGTTTGGGATTCTGATGTACCAAACTTCTTAATATATTCCCCAAGCTTCTGTTTACAACTTCAGTTTGTCCATCCGTCTGAGGATGGTAAGCTGAACTAAAACTGAGTTTTGTTCCCAGCGTCTTCCAAAGTGTCCTCCATAAATGCCCTACAAATTTAGTATCTCGATCTGATACAATGCTCACAGGTAAACCGTGTAATCTTACAATCTCAGAAAAGAATAAATTGGCTATGTGTGTGGCATCATTAGTCTTCTTACAAGCAATAAAATGGCCCATTTTAGAAAATCTATCTACAACAACATAAATAGAATCGTTTCTTCTCTGAGTTTTTGGTAAACCCAGAACAAAGTCCATACTCACTGCATCCCATGGTCGATCTGGTATGGGAAATGGCTGATATAGACCAGTTTTCTGACTCCTTCCTTTGGCATACTGACATACCCTGCATTTCTCAACAAACTTTTTAACATCAGTTTGCATTTTAGGCCAATAATAAAAATCATTCACCTGAGCGAGAGTTTTATCTTGTCCAAAATGACCAGACAATCCTCCACTGTGCTTCTCTTTAATGATGTTTTCTCTCATTGAACATTTGGGAATACATAATTTGTTGCTTTTAAATAACAGACCTCCTTGAATAAGGTAGTCCATCCACTAACTTTTGTTATGACTCACCAGATTTTGCACTGTTGTGTAGATGTCTTTAAAATCCTCACCATCCTTGCACATTTCTATCATTTCATCAAAACCTACAACACCCACTTTAAATTCTTGCAAAAGAAAACTTACCCTGCTTAACGCATCCGCCACTTTATTAGACTTACCACTTTTATGCTTTATTACAAAAGTGAAAATTTGCAGAAATTCCACCCACTTGGCGTGCTTCTGATTTAGCTTTGGCTGATTATTAATAAACTGCAAAGCGTGGTTGTCTGAATATAAGATGAACTCCTTCGGTAGCAAGTAATGCCTCCACTTTTTCAATGCCTGCACAATAGCGTAAAATTCTTTATCATAGGAAGAATATTTCCTTTTCACATCATTTAATTTCTCACTGAAATACACTATCGGTCTTTGGTCTTGGCTCAGCACCGCACCAACTGCTTCCCCATTTGCATCGGTTTCCACTTGAAAGACTTTCTCAAAATTAGGCAATGCTAGAATTGGCTTTTCTGTTATCTTCTTTTTCAGCAGATTAAAACTCTTATCAGCTGCCTTTGTCCATCAAAATGGCTGATTGACCTCCCTGATTGTTTCAAGGATTGGTGCACAAACTTGACTAAACCCCTTTATAAATTTTCGGTAGAAACTAGCAAGTCCATGGAAACTCCTTACCTCGAATACACTCCTGGGAATAGGCCAGTTTCTGATTGCTTGTATCTTCTCTGGATCCATTTTTAAACCTTCTCTGGAAATCACAAATCCCAAGTATACTAGCTCCTCTTTCATGAAACTACATTTCTTCAAATTGATTAGTAGTTTTTCCTTCTGCAGAGTTTTCAGGACTAACTTCAAATGTTCCAAATGCTCCTCTTTACTTTTGCTTAAAACTAGAATATCATCAAGGTAAACAACAACAAATTTACCTGTATATTCTTTCAGAACCTCGTTCATTAGTCTCATGAATGTGCTGGGCGCATTAGTGAGCCCAAAAGGCATCACTAACCACTCGTACAATCCACTGTTTGTTTTGAACGTCGTTTTCCATTCATCGCCTTCTCGAATTCTGATCTAATGATACCCGCTTTTCAGATCTATCTTAGTAAAGTACCTGGATCCACTTAAACAATCCATTAAATCATCCATCCTGGGCAAAGGAAATCTATACCTGACTGTTATCTTATTGATAGCTCTGGAATCGGTGCACATGCGCCATTCTCCTCCCTTTTTTGGACTAAGCACCGTTGGCACAGCACACGGACTCAGACTTTCTCGAATTAGTCCCTTGTCCATCAGCTCTTGAACCTCTCTTGCAACTTCTGCATTTTCCTGAGGAGTTAATCTATATGCAACTTTATTAGGTAGACTTGCTCCTGGTATTAAGTCGATATGGTGACTTGTACTTCTAATCGGTGGTAATTCATTCGACAATTCATCCACAATGATGTCCATGTAATTATTTAACACAGATTGAATTTCTTCAGGAAAATCATTTAAATTTGTGGAGGTTAAAATTACCTTTGGACTTCCCATGATAGCGAAATGTACCTCTTCGCTTTTATCAACCTCCTATAGTAGTTCTTTGCCACTCATCAACATAATACTATTTTCAGGCAGCTCTTTATCAGCATCATTCTTCACTGGCAGCAACGTATGTTTAACTCCATCCTTTTCTATGGTGTATGTATTTCTTCTTCCATAATGAATCTCCTTTCGGTCAAATTTCCATGGTCTCCCCAATAACACGTGACATACATCCATGGGCATTATGTCACATAAAATCACATCTCTGTATGTGCCAATCTGCATTTCCACATTACACTGTTCTGTCACGATGACTTGATGACCCTTCTGAAGCCAAGATACTTTGTAAGGTTCAAGATGCGATTTCCTTGTTAATCCGAGCTTTTCCACCATCTCTGTAGACACAATATTGTCAGTACTTCCGCTATCAATTATAACTTTACAGCACTTACCCTTCGATTTGCATGTAGTTATGAACAAGTTCTTCCTCTGCGCAGGTTCTCCAATCTCTTTTTCTGATCTCAACAAAGTTCTTCTGAGCAGCAATGATTCACCTTCTTCCAGTGGTTCTTCCTTCTCTACAAGTCGAGGTGGTTCTGGCTCTGCCTCAGCCACATTTTCACCCCTCTGGCTTGCTGATTTATTATGAGGACAGTCCCACGACATATGTCCCCATTCTCCACAGGTATAACACCTAACATCTCTTCCTCGCCCTCTTCCTCTGGGCGCGAATCTCCCTCTACTAGATTCACCCATCTGTGGTGATCTGCTGCTTGAAATTCCTGCTTCAAACTGATGTTGTGTTCCTCTGGATCTGGCAGCTCCTCTACCTCTTGCTGAGCTCTTTCCTCTGTTTCTTTGACTCTGTTTCCGCAGTATTTTCTCCTCTGCTTTCAAACTTTCTTGATATGCATCCTCAACAGTTTTCAAACTTAACAGGCTAATCTCATCTTGGATCTCATACCTTAGCCCATTAACATATCTGGCTACTTTCTCCAAATCATCTTCTACATGCCCTGTTCTGATACTTAACCTGTAGAATTCTTCTGTATACTCTTTAACAGACATTCCTTTCTGCTTCAGATTTTACATCTGCTTAAAAAGATTCAAATGATAGTCTTTAGGCAAAAACTTGGCTTTCAGTTTGCTTACCATTTTATCCCACTGCTTGATCTTAGATTTCCCCTTTCTCGTTCTTGATGTCTGTAACTCGTCCCACCAGATGGCTGCGTGACCTTTCAATCTAGTGACTGCAAATTTTACCCTTTTATTTTCTTCAATCTCTTCATAATCGAAGTACTGATCTATGGATCTGATCCAATCCATAAGCTCCTTGGCATTCAGACTTCCTTCATACATAGGAATCTCCATTTTGGGTTTGCTTCCAACCTTTGCCAGCATCTTCATGAATTTAACATTTTCATTCTCTTCTTCTGCTTCCACATCTTCATCAGATTCTTCTGAAGAACTTTCAGCTCCCTCATCATGCACTCTTCTCTGGCCTATCTCTATTGTCTCCATTCATGTACGCAGTCTTCGCATTTCTTCTATCAAAACTGCATTTGGTTCTGGTCTCCCTCGACCAATTCCTCTTCTTGACGGCATCTTTGCTGCAAAAACCTGTCGCTTTGGCTCCGATACCAAAAATGACGCAGAAATAGATCTGGCGCAGTGTAATATCAATCCTAGTCTTTAAAAATCGAAATCGGAATTGAAATTCCTAATAGTATAAAATATTTCTGTCTACTTTGTATTTGAAAAGCGCAGGCCCTTTTCCACAGATATAATTATCTGAATAAAAATAATAGCTTAAAACGCTGTTTTAAAACAGCTTCATACATACAAAGGTTTTAGTATGTCACCATTCAAAAATATCACTATCTATTGACAGATTAATCATCTGAGGTGATATCCCACAATTTCAAATGCGCCCTTCTATCTGTACCGATTTCCTTTTGTGATTTGTTCGGTGATTGCCATCTTTACTTTTCAGAACCACAGCAGTTATTGATTGTCATCCAAATCTGTTTTTAACTGTTCCCAAATCACTCACAATCCGTTGAAATTGGGTAGGCCACGAAAATCTGGTGTTTAACACGCTTCAATACATTAACTATCGGAGGTTTTCAATAACAGAATCCTTAACTATTGCAACTACCACTCCTTATCAAACTCCAATGCGAAATTTCAAAGATTTGTGATCGTTACTTTTCAGTGTTCCGATCCGATCCAATTGGAAATCGGATTATCACCAGAGTTAATACCCACCGATACAGGTTTCGGATCTGATTCACTCTGAAACTTAAATGTAATGTAATTCCATTTCTGATCACAAAGATATGTAGAGTCTTTTAAACGATTTCATTGTATTAAAAAAAACCTTTCCACTTCACTAAATTCGACACACCGATTAGGCTCAATTGCAAGAATTTTTATAAATTCACACATAAATGTATACCGAACATTCACTCATTCAACATACTTCTCATAAATCATAATTCAACTACAGGCGTATCACACAAAGGAATACACGGATTTTATTCATAGAATTTAAGAAAACAGAGTCCGCCCTTGACTAATTTTCATAAGGAAAAAAACCTCTGTTACAAAGAAAACAATTCTCTCTCTATTCTGAATTTTCTTTCACACGCCGGAAACCACACTAAAATAAAAAATCACCCCCCCCCCCCCCCTAAAGTGCGAAGAATCTCCCCACTTATTACAGTTTCATCTATATTTATTCCACTAATTTCTCTAACAAATAGATAACAAAATCTTCTATTTTCTCACTCACAGTTACACCTATTTAACTACATTCTCAAAATAAAACAGTCGTATTTATTTCAATAACAACAAACTATTAACAAATCGACTTCCACAGTAAACTAAAATTGACTGAACAGTAAATGAAATTCACTCTATTAAGCCACAACATGTGAACAGATTTTTCACATTGCTGGCTTATTCCGATGCTCCTGCATCAAGGAAGGGCATTATAAATGTTGTTAAACCTAGTGCAATAAGCTTGTACACTTTCCCCAGCGTTTCTTTGGAGATTCTTGTAATCAGAAAGTATTTGAAGGGGGTTTTTTTTGACTTCCCATTTGTTTAAGAATATCTGATGGAAGTCTTGGAGATCATTAATACTGTGAGGGGTTAAGCCTTTGAACCATTTTATTACTTCTCCCCCTAAACTCTGATAAAATAGTCTAAGCTTGACAGTTTCATCATCAATTTCATTTCTGTCAAAGTAGTCATTCATCTTCTCCACATGTTGTGAAGCAGCAGTAACATTACTGGCATCATACAATGGTATCTTGGACTGATAGTCCTATGGAAGATTGACTAAGGGCAAAGGAAAGACTAGAGGGGCATACCATGTTGCCATGATACGGGGTGGAGGTGGAAAAAGTGGGGGGTTTACAAGTGGTGGATTGAAAAGAGGGAAAGTGGGCTGGAATGTAGTGATTTGGACAGTGGATGTATGAGGAACAGATGTGGATGTACCAACAATAGATTGTTGAGTTGATCTTGGATGAGAGACACCTAAATTGTGAAGGAAATGTAAGTCAGGTGGTGTAGTTTATCTACTACCAGGATGTTCACTTTGTTCTGGGGATGAAAGTGAAGACTCTGAATCCAGCTGATCTAAATCATCAAGTGACCTAGTTCTAAATGGATTTCTTAAGTCAACTTGTGATTCTTATAGAGCTGCGAGGTTTTCTGGAACAGAATTAGCTCTCAAGGGTGATCTGAAAACAATTGAAAATTTATCCTTAGGAGACTTCCTAAGTATTCTTTCAGGGTTATCAAATATCTCAGGAGTGTTTGGGTCAGGGTAGGCTCTAGTATGAATCTTTCTACGAGCCACTATGTTGTGTTTTTAGACCCAACTAAACAAGAAAAGTTTGACCAAATATGACAATCTTTAAGAGGCTAACTGATCTTTTAAAATAAGAAAACTTTAATCCTAAAGTCCTCTAACTGAGTTTAAATGATGTTATGATGATAATGGGTCTTTCCAGTGGAGTCTTAAGGTCTGTTTAGGATTGTGGAGTCACCAGATGGAAATTTTTAGCTCTTTTGGAGGTAAAAGGTTTGATGGTACACCACCATGTTTATTGAATACCAATCTGAAATGTTTTTTGGGTTTTATGAGTTTTTTCAGTCCTATTGTTTCTAAGAGTGTGCTAACTCTTGTTTCAACACTTAGCTACGGTGATGAGACAAAGACAGTCTACTCTTAAGGCTAAGCTAGTTGATCCTTCAAGGTTTAATAAGCTCTTATGAGAATCCTAAGGTTTCCTTAGTTTGTCAACGATTCAAATAAGTTTTATCATGATTACCATTTGCTTGGTAGTGCTTGAAGAGGGCTACTTGTACTCAAGGGGTCTTTAAAAGATCTTAAGGGTACCTAAGACAAAATTTGACTCAGTCCCCGGTGGAGTCGCCAGAAATGTTAGGCCTGGTGGCTCAACTGGCTAACATAAAAAATTTCATTAAATCAAGAGGTTTCCTGAGGTCTTATGAATGTATTTATATTCTCATTAACTCATAAATCCCCAGCGGAGTCACCAGAAATGTTAGCTCCCTGTAATTTGCAAGATTGGAAAATACAAACTGCAGAGAGAACACTTGAACCACTTTGGGATTCTAGGATCTAGCCCTCCTGAATCCAGAGAGGGATCTCTCTATAAGTGAAACGATTGATTTGTCTTTAAGGCTTAAAATGTGATATTAGGCTAGTTATGAAGAACGAGGTTTTGTTTGTTTTGGTTGGGCAAAGATAAATGAAGGTGAAGGAAGTCTAAATGAAGGGTGTAGGTGAATGAAAGTGAAAATTGATTCAACTAAGAAGATAAGCTAGAAACAGCTTCAACCCATTGGGCTATGGAGTCATAGTAGGATTTAATTGAAACAGCAAGGTTCAAGAGTGTTCCATGGGGCAAGTCATATATGTCTAAGGATATCTTTAAAGTTGATTTTATGGAATGGAATGTAACAATAAGAAGGGGGAATTAACAAATGAAGAACAAAGAGCAGCCTAAGATCAAGTAAGTACTTTGAAACTATCCTGCTTTTGGCATACACTTAAGAAAGACATAAAAGTAATCTAAGATCTGGTAAGTACTTCGAAACTAGCCAGCTTTTGATGCACTTTTAATAGAAAACATTTAAAACACAAAAAAACAGCTTAAGATCAAGTAAGGACTTTGAACCTATCCTGCTTTCACCATATTCTAAGGGAAACTTTTCAAAGCAACTGTTGGAGAAGAAACTAGAGGACAAGGCTCACCATAAACTTCCTTAGCTCTGCTTTACTTAGTAAACTTTCAAGACAAACACATAAGATAAACAAAGAATAGTCTAAGTCAGGTAAGGAGTTTGAACCGAGCCTGCTTTCAACATACTCTTAGGGAAACTTTCAGACAATTGTTGGAGATAAAACTAGAGGACAGGGCTCACCATAGACTCCCTAGTTCAACTTTACTTAGCAGATACTGAAAATAACATTTAAGAACAATATTTGGTTTAGACAATAGGACGAGGGAACGCCAACATTCCTAATTGCTTGGTCTATATTGAATCATTCTTAAATACACAAATTTAGAAGAAAACATGTAGATAAAGCTTATCAGTAAGAGCAGGGTACCTTTGACAGTAAATCCTAACTCTATAATTGTTGTTCTTTATCAGAGAAGATGAACAAAATGGAAACAAAAATAAAATAACAATTTACAATAAGAAAAACATCACCGTTGACATAGACCAGGATCCCATAAATCAACTTGTATTGATGCTTCAAACCAGTTACAATCTTCGAGTCCAGTGGGCCTCTACAGCTTCAAACTTCTCATCTCAAACTTAGGTATCTTCACTTACAAACAAAGCTTACAGCAACTTCAGTAGACTATTTACATGCAACAGATATGCAGTGACCAACATTATCTCATCTTCTACAGAAGTATTTATAGAAGGGACAAGGAGGTGGGATGGGATAAAAAGATATTCTAAGTTCAATTAATACAGTTTAATGCTTCTCGGCCATTGAGGGGCTCAATAGAGAAGATTTCAGATATTCCTTTGTATTAATTGTTTTACATTAAGTATTAAGCTCGTTGGGATGATTTTGTTGACTTTAAGGCTCTGTGTTATCTTACGAAATAACTCTGCTGACAGTTTACAATAAGTTCCTTTGGCTGAAATAACTGTTCAGCTGCATTGAGACAAATATCTTTGACTAAGGCAATAACTCTTCCTCCTTTGAATGCTTTGAGGCTGCAGGTGGCTTCTGGTAGCTGAGAGGATTCAATTAGCCTCTGATGTGGCAGTGGAGGCATTCTTTATTTGGTAGATATTTCTATCTTTCTTTAAACACTGTTAATTTGCTTTAACTCCGTGTGTTAGGCATAATCATGCCTAATTCCTGCCTTTAGTTCTTCAAACTGTGTTAATTTGGTGGATTAGGCTTTAGATAGTCAATTTGGGCCATAATCCCTCAAAAAATGTGTATACAACCTTCAAGTCTTCATTTCGGTTGTGACTGGATCTTCAACACTGATACTCTCTGTTTTAATTAAGTTTTGTTGTGTCTTGTTGATTTGCAGGTGCGCAGAGGGCTTATAACGGTATCAGTGCTCATGAGGCACCGATAAAACATGGTGCTGAACCCTGTAGATGGATACTCTTTGATGAATGAAAACCTGGAGGATCGTCATCCTCAACTTTTATTTTTCCTTTAAAACATTTGAAAAACCTTTAAAACCTGCACAAACAAAAAATATGAAGAAAATCCAGCGTATTTGGGTTAGAATGCTTTGGAGGCTTAGGTTTACAGTGTAGCCGTTGGATGAAAGCATCCAACAGTGGAGATTGATCGCGGGGGGTCAAATGGAGGCGGTTGGAACAAACGATGCAGAGGATTAAGTTCAGGTTGTTGATCTGTGTTGATCGACGGTTGAGATCAATCATGGTCATATAAATCGAATGGGTCACTTTATAAGAAAATAGACGAGAATGCGAAGAAAAATGGGCAAAACCTTAATCGACAGCCAAAAAGGAAAAGAGGAAAATTGGGGTTTCTCGGAGGATTGTAGGGCGTTGGATTATTTTAGCCCACGGAGATCAACAACAGAGGTTGATCTAAGAAGGCCCTTGGAGGATGGGCGGAGGGCGATTAAGAAAAGCGAGATTGAATGCTGGTCGTTGATTCGCAGAGATCAACGACAGATATAAAACGCGATGAAACACAATATAAATGGGGAAAGCGGTTTCGGCTTGAGAAACAGCTGGTTTCGCGCGAGAAAATGGAGGAAGGGTGGTTTCACCTTTTCGAATGCAATATGCGTCAGAGCCCGACACGTGGCATCTCAAAACCACCCATATCGCGTCATTTAAAATCATTAACCTTCGGGCATAAATTTACGCGAAAATGCACGTCAGTCGTTAGATCAGGGGTCTTAGATCTGATGGTCGTGGAGAGAGCGCGATAAAGGATAGATGCGCGAACGGAAAGAGGTGAGGTGGTTTTATTTTGGACCGTCCGATCAAGGAATCGATGGAGGAGATCTGATCTGGGAGGGGTAGGACCCAAAAAGAGTTGGGCTTGTCGGGATAAATCTGAGCCGTCAGATGAAACAAATCAACAGCTCAGATTTGATATGTGGGTTAATGAAATAAATATGAGGTAAGGGCCAGGCGGAGAAAGGTTTAATGTGAGCCGTTGATCTGCAGAGATCAATGGCGGAAATTGGTCGTAAAACATTTATAAAGCGGGGTTTATATGAAATTAGCCAAGGTTGAAGGGTTCAATATGGACCGTTGGATCTTGATACATGGATGGCCCAGATGCTATCGGAGGTTTGCGATCAGCGGGGGAAAAATAGAAAAGAGCACCGATGTGATTAGATGTGGACCGTTGATCTGAGGGCCAGATCAACAGTGGAGAATGAGTCGAAGGAGGTCGCAGGCAGAGGGAAAGGCTCAGGGATGAAGCGATAAGGGTCGTCGGATCTGGATCTGGCGGGGGAGATCAACGGCCGAGAATCCATCGGGGGACCGCCAATTGGAAGAAGGGTGAATAAAATATAAAATGCGCCCAATGAAATCTCCGATGCGAGATTGCGCTGGCCGTTGATTGGTTCAAGATCAACGGTTGTGGTTCGGCCCGACCAATGAACGGTGGGTCACGTTATAAAACATAAAAATCAGATTTTTCATGAAATACAAAGGAATATAGCATCGGGGAAGGGTTTTATTTTATGTTTAGCGCCCGATTGCGGGGCCGTTGGTTTTTACAAAGGGAGCAAAGGGTCGGGGTTTATACAAAGGGGCCTATCAGATCGGAGGTTTTATATAACAAAAAGACATGCACCCATCGCAAGTTGCGATTGAGATAAGCGCTTCGGGACTTAGCGCTTGGTTCCGGCGCTAGGGTATATGGTGGGGAAGTGGTTTAGGGCTTAGCCCAAAGGGGATTAGGCCTATAATGCAAAAAGGATCATTTTTATGATTTTTCAAGGTTTTTCAATGGATTTGGGGGTTTCGGTAAGGTTTTAAAAAGATTTTTAAACCTTATAAAAGGGGATTTTTGAAGGGAAGAAGGGAAATAATGGAAAATAGAGGAATTTCATGTGGAAAAAAAGGGATAAAATGGAGGTTAATATTGAGTGAAAGCAAGGGTAAGATGAGGGGAAAATGAAGTCTTTGCAGCAGTCTCTTCTTCAGGAAAACAACAGAAGTTCAAAGTTTAAGAGGGAAACAACAGTGAAGATTAATCAAAGTATATGATGTCTTCACAAGACTTCAAGAATTAACAATTTTGCAATAAAACTTGTTTCTTGAAGGCTTCAAAAATGATTTAGCCACCATTTGATATGACAAATTTTATAGGTGGCTAACAGATTCAACAACAAAACACAGGTATTATGTTATATTTGTTGATGAATATTCTCGTAGATGCTGGATCTTCTTCATGCAGAAGAAGAGTGAAACGTTCTCAAAGTTCTGTGAGTTCAAGGTATTGGTGGAGAAGGAGTCGGGGAAGCAAGTGAAAGCTCTAAGGAGCGATAATGGTGGTGAACACATCTCGGGCGAATTCAAATACTTCTGTAGCATAGAAGGATTCGAAAAGACCTCATAGCGCCTCATAACCCACAACAGAATGGGGTCACGGAGAGGAAGAACAGAACGATTGTGGGTGTTGCACGAGCGATGCTGCATGACCAGGGCCTACCGATGCACTTGTGGGCGGAAGCATGCAACACTGCGGTTTATGTGAAAAACTGTTATCCTCATAAAGTACTTGGCATGAGTACACCTGAAGAAGATTTTACTGGTAAGAAGCCTGATATTTTTCATTTGAAGATTTTTGGCTCACCTGTTTACATTCATGTGACAAAGCACGCTAGGAAGAAGCTGAAGTCGACTGCAGAAGTTGGGATATTTGTGGGATACACAGAAACACCCCATAATTATCATGTGTATTTGCCAGACAGTCGGATGACTATTGTGCGACGGGATATAAAATTCAATGAGGTGAAAGCCATGAAGTTGTCGCTTGAGAGGGAGATACAGTTGCATGCGGAGGAGGAACTTCTTGTTCCCAAAGACGAGCCTCTAGATGTGGATCAACCACAGGAGGAGATTCATGGAGTGGAGGAGTCCACTCATGCAGAACCAAACATCAGACAAGGCATAAAGCGTACCAAAGAAGCTGAGAGACTGAAGCTTGATGCGGCACGGAATGTAGGAGTTCCTACATCACAACGTAGACAAAGACAGTCACATGGCCAATTTACTGGATACATGGCTCTTGTGAGCAAGTGTATCGTGATAGAGCCATCTTCTTTCGAAGAAGCAATGCAGGAGCCCACATGGGTAGATGCCATGGTGGAGGAGTATGACTCCATTGTTAGAAATAGTGCTTGGGAGATTATTCCAAGGCTAGTGGGAAAATCAGTTGTAGGATCAAGATGGATCTACAAGGTAAAGCAAGCTGTTGATGGGAGTGTCAAGAAGTATAAGGCAAGATTTGTTGCCCGGAGCTTCTCACAGATTGAGGGGATTGACTATGAAGAAACCTTTGCATCTGTTGCACGGTATTCTTCCATACAAAGCATCCTTTCTCTCTCAGCGTAGATAGATTGGCACATTCATCAGATGAATGTGAAGACTGTGTTCCTTAATGGAATCATTGAGGAAGAGGTGTACATTGAGCAGGCTGAAGGATTTGAGATCTTCAGTAGCGAGTCGCATGTGTGCAGGCTCAAAAGAGCGTTGTATGGGCTGAAACAAGCACCCCATGCTTGGTACACTCGGATCGACATATATTTCACTGGACTTGGCTTCACCAAGAGTGAGGCAGATGCAAACCTGGACCAGATTGTGGTGGAGGGTAAGATTTTAACCATTGTACTTTATGTTGATGATTTAATACTAATAGGTGATGAGAAGTTGATACACTCATGCAAGGTAGATCTTGCAAAGGAGTTTGAGATGAAGGATTTGGGCCTCCTTCATTATTTCCTTGGATTGGAAATATGGCAGCGGGAAGGTGAACTATTTGTGTCTCAAGGCAAGTATGCCCGGGAGATATTGGAGAAGTTTCACATGCAAGGCTGCAAGCCTATCGACACTCCTCTTCCAGTAAATTGGAAGAAAGAGGATGCTACATCAACAGAGGTAGTGGATGCCACTGTTTATCGACAGTTGGTGGGTTCGCTCATGTATTTAGTTAATACAAGACCAGACATATGCTATGCGGTGAACCAACTTTCACAAGTGATGGTTAAGCCTACCAATCTCTTTTGGAAGGCAGGCAAGCATGTCTTGAGATATCTCAGGGGCACATCTGAGTATGGTTTATGGTACAAAAAGACGGATGAGGTGAAGTTGCATGGCTTCACGGATGCAGATTGGGCAGGAAGCTCAACAGACAGAAAGAGCACATTAGGAGGGATTTTCAGTATCAGATCTACGATAGTTTCTTGGTACAGCAGGAAACAAAGATCCATGGCACTTAGTTCAGCGGAAGCGGAATACATGGCAACAAGTCAAGCTGCATGTGAGGCTATCTAGATGAGGAAGATCCTGGTTGGTTTGTTTGGTTCACATTTAGATCCCACAGTGATACATTGTGATAATCAGAGTTGCATTAAACTCTCGATTAATCATGTGTTTCATGATATATCTAAACATATTGATATCCTGTATCATCATAGCAGAGATTGTGTGCAGCAGAAGATCATGTTGCTTCAGTACATTCCTACGGAGGATCAGGATGCAGATATTCTAATGAAGGCGCTCAGCAGGAGCAAATTCGAATACCATAGCGGCAGGATCGAGGTGAAGGATAATCCCTATCTTGTTGAGAGGGAATGTTGAGATTCAACAAGATGATGAGCTTAGTGAAAAGAGTTGCCTTCACTAAGTAGGCCCGCATGCTATTTTTGGCGTAAGTCTATTTTCAGACATGATGATTATAGTTCAAAAGTTGCAGGATGCTATTTGTGGATGGTTGATCAAGTTGGAAAAATAGATGAAATTCTATTTTTAGAATATTGGGCGAAGTCTATTTATAGATCGTTGATCTAAAAATAGATGCATGTCGATTATTATTAGCTCTTAATAATAATTAGACACTAAACAACAACTTATTCTCTTGGAGCACCTTGTTTCAGTGCACAAATGTGGCACATCAGTGGACTGAGGGAATTACGCAATTACCAAGGGTTTACTGGAGCTAATGCATGGAGGACTCAGTTAGAACTCAAGTGGCAGAGTTATGACACAGTTGGAAGAAGTAGTTATGGAGTTGTATTCGGTTTAACTCAGTTAGACTCAGTTGAGCTAGTTGTATCTAGTCTAACTGATTGATACACTAGTGAGAGTGGAGTGAATTAATTAGTTAATTAATTCACAAATAATAACTCATTAATCAACTGAACAATACATCAGTTAACTACAGTGCGTGGCAGTTTCGTGGAGACCAAGTGGAGAGATAGGTGAAAGGGCAAGATAGACTATCTGTTGTGACTATAGTGATGCATTGATTGCATCACACACACATTGGAGTTGCCAATGAGGATTGCGCAGTCAAGGCAAGAGTAATTCGAATTCATTCAGAGCTATTCTTCAGTAGGGATTGCGTAGTGGAGGCAAGCTAGCAGGGGGCAAAGATCGGTGCATGGATTTGCAAGATTGTTCCTGATTAGTGTATGACGATTGTATTGTACTGAGAGCTTGATAAGCTTTGAATGAGGATTGTCATATGATCTCCATGATACATAATATATAGTTGGGGTTTTCAGCTTCAGGCTTTCCCGGTTAAAAACAACTGTGTTATGTGCGATTATTTTTATTTATGCTTTACATGTGTGTGCAATTAATTTTCCGCAAAATATTAACAAGTGGAATGATTCAGTATCTTGCATAATTTAAATAGTGTGAGATCAGGTGGATCTAGGCCATATGCATGCTTAGTGCATATAATTTCTACATA
>JAXQQM020062515.1:0-51068 GCA_034641835.2 Pinus albicaulis | reverse complement strand
TATGGGCCTTGTGAGGGTAAGAAAATTACAAGAAAAAATGGTTTTCTTTCGAGTGCCTTAATGTTGACAGCTTCCTTACTGGGGGGGATTAAATCTTATTGAGGCAATAAAAGGGATATATGGTGTTCTAGTGCTATAGTGAATAGATTAGTCGGATTTTTCCATAACTTGTTTAATCTTGTAGATGTTGAGGGCATTGAGCCTATTCATCTTATTCCAATTTGAAGCAATAATAAATCAAGGGAGGTTGTGTTTCCAAAAGGTTTGAAGGCTTTTTATTTCACGGGAACTTACTACATAAGGTGGAATTTAAATAAAAATGATATAAGGCTAAGGGATCCTTTCAATTTTAATCCATGTGAGAAAGCAAGGAGAATTTTCAAGAACTAATGAAGATGATATGGGGTGGACTAGGCAAGAAAAAAAAACATATAGAAAGGGATGGTCAGTTAAAATAAGTGGAGAGGAACCTAAAATCATTTTTTCACATTAATTTAGGAAGTTATCTCAATGATGAGGATAAGGTCAATTTGAGGGATTTGGAGCAAAAAAGGCAAATTTACCTTTGGATATGGAAAGGGAATGGAGGCATAAAATTAGGGCTACTTGGATTGAATTGGGGGATCAAAATACAAATATTTTTCAAAACTATACTAATAATAGAAAGAGTTTTAATACAATCTGGGAACTAACCACTGAGAAAGGGAGGAAGGTTAGCAATTTTAGGATCTAGTTTATTTTGGAGTGCAACATTTTGAGGACGTATTTAAAGAACTAGACAAAGAAAACTTAGAAGAAATTCTCAAGGTGGCATATTATTTTCCAATAATGTATGGAGAAGAGAAAATGAGAGGATGTACAAGGTAATCACAAGGAAAAATATTCTTTATGTTCTCAATTGCTTTATGAAAGATAAAAGTTTAGGTTCAATTGGATAGACTATGGAATTCTATATTGAATTTTGACTTGTTGGGTGAGTACCTACTAAGAGTGGTGAAGAAGTGAGAAATTTTGGGAGAGTGCTTATATCTTTTAATTCGACTTGTATTGTTGTCATCCCTAGAGTGGATTTTCCCAATACTTTTGATGGATTTGGGCCTATTTACCTCTAAAATTGCACTTATAAAATATTTTCTAAGGTCATTGCAATCAGACTGAATATTTTCCTCTTAGAAGTAATCTCATTTAAGCAATTTGGGCTCCTAGAAAGGTGCAAGATACATGAAGCTATAGAATCAACACAAGGGGCGCTACAAAATATCAATACCCTGCATATGCTAGTTGAAGTAATCAAGTTATATCTTTCTAAGAAGTGTGATAGGGTCTCATGGTTATAACTTTTCTTTCTCTTAAGTCAAATAAGGTTCTCACTTTCTTGTTCAAGCAAATTATGGGAGGCATGACCACTACCTCCTTTGTAATATTGATTAATAGATTAGCATCAAACTTATCAAAGCCTTTAATAGGGATTAGATAGGGCTTCCCACTCTCACCTTACCTCTTTATTTTGGTATTAGGGGGATTAAGTTGATTCATTAGTGAAGCTACAAGAATGAGGGGAATCAAAGGTGTGGGAAGAGGAAGATTTGAGACACTCACACACTTACTATTCACAGATGATGTTTTAATTTATTTATTTTTATCAGAAAGAATACGTCAATGTTTCAAGAACATTTTACAACTTTACAATAAGGCTACAAGCATGGTGATAAATGTATAATTTATATAGTAGGTTTAATTGGTATTTAGGATTCGAGTATTGGAGGATTGTTTCCTTTAAACACTTAGACATGTTAGAAGGGGTTAAATATATTGTTAGGGTCCTATAATAATATGATTCATAATTTTGAATTGACTTTAATTAGTATTGTAATATGTGTTATTGCCTAAATCTACCTCAGGCTGAAGGAAGGCAGAGTTCAGGGTAACATCAAATCATGCTCAGTCTGGTAGCTAGCCCTACCAGAACAGGAGAGGGCTCTCTCCGGGTCAATCTCAACGGAAAGTAATCAATAGGGCTTGAGATGACTGAAATAAAAGCTAATTTTAGGCTAGGTATATAAGTGAAGGAGTTTGATTATGTTTTTGGGGGTTTTTGTTGGATCAAAGGAAAAGGCAGTTTTGGGTGCGGGGATTAGGCCTAGTTTTTGCAGAGTTCTGATTGGGGCAAGGGAGGCAATAGTTTTGATTCTTTAGCTTGAGTGAATGGATGGATCGGACCGGTGAGGAGCTGAAGAGGGCAAGAGGGTCTCAAGATTCCTCCTCAAACAGATAAAAACATGAAAAATTAAACCAAAACTAAAGGTAGAGCAGAGCAAGCTACTAAATTCCACCTTTAAACATTGATTTGTTTAATTTAAGAAGGAGAAGGGAAATCATAAAAATAAACATCAGTGAATTTACAGTTACAAAGAGAAACACACCATCAAAACACAGAGCCACATGGATCCAAAAAAGTGCTGCAAACCCTGGTCTATTCCTTTGCCAAAAGTGTAGAGATGAAATGTACAATGAAGTGCCAAGCAATCCCAAATGTCCAACCCTGAAAATGACTGATAAAATACATCATATAGACAGCCTAACCCATTCCCATGCCTCTAGGGGTCGAGCTCATCATTCTAGGAGTTGTTTCAACCATATCTAAACTAGGAACTAGAAAATAGGCCATGAAACAACTTGCCTCTATATGCTAGGAAACTGATCCATTCACTTACATTTCACCTTTTGGTGAATGAATCTTCTAGAATGAGTAAAAATGTGCCAAAATTACATCACGGACATGAAATTACATCAAGATATATCAAAAATTACATGAAAAAGTGAAACTGGTCAAAACTAGGCGAAATTCTGAGCTGTTGAGCGAAAAATAGGCCAAAATTCTCTATGCGCCGCACCCAAAATCTCTATGCGTAGCACAAGTTTGGAGCTTATTTTGAGGCCCTTCCCGAAGTCTAAATTGTGCTCTGATAGCTCGTTGGAAATCCCTGCTTGTCTACTTTCCAACCCAAGTGGAATTTCTGGATTTGGTTTCCATTTGCCCCTCCAAATGTTCATTCTCCCAACACTTCTTCCTGTGTGTGCAAAAGGTGGCAAAAAGGCCATTTTTAGGGTGTTTTTGACCCTTTAGGCAACCCAGAACTTGATGAAATCATTAGGTAATCCATAAACATGCATAAATTTTCATGAAAAACTCATAAATGCAAAGTTTTCCCCCTGAAGAGCTGCCAATCATAAGCGCGCGCCAAGTGGCGCTACGCGTCGGGCAGAAAAACCTGTTTTGTGACCAAAAATTTCAAAATTGACAAAAAATTTTCCAAATTCCTTGAAATTTGGGCTGAAGGTCCCTGATCAAATGATATGCTTAGCCAAAGAAGCTTCAGCCAATATTTTTAGCCTATCATGCCTTTTGCGACGCTTCAGTGCCCTCCTTAACCTTGCCTTCAGGATTTTAATCTTCGCTTTGCAAACATGCGTGTGCGCCCAATAGTGGTTATTCATGTGCATGAGCATGTTTTTCTCCTTGTTTTCCTTCTCCAATAGCTTCTCAAGATGAATGTTGTCCCTCTCAAGCCAAGTCTCTCTATCAGCCTCGATCTCACGCTCAATAGGTGTCATCTCGGATGGGCTTCTTCGGGCAACTTGCCGGTTCTCATGGATGTTTTGCAACTCCATGATCGTTTGTTGATCCTATAACTGCTTGTTGCACTGCTCCAGATAGTTTATGATCCACTGAGCTCTCTGCAACTTGTCATTCAATGTATCGATCTCAGCTTTCTGCTCCTGAATGATCTCTCTCATTTTTTAGCTTGGAGAGCTCAAATCCTCATCAATCAATATGAAATCAGTATCTTGGCCTTCTGAAGGGCCCTCCTCCTGCATAGGCCTTTTTCCTCTTTCCTATACCTGTACCTGTGCTGCTGATGATGGCAATGAGACCCCTTCCACCCCGGGTGGAGATAGTACTCGTCGGGCTACTGCAAACAATACTCTCGTGCCTCTCTGATAAGTGGCATACACTGGCACACTGATAGGCTCTGTCTCGTGACCTTCAAACTGATGTGAAGGTTCACCTGCATCGTGAAAAATCTCCGGAGGAGGCTGAGGGGCTGTGAAGAAGTCACAGGAAATGAAATCTTCCCATGCAATGCCCTGCAATCCAAGTTGATGTACCACAATGATCTTGATGAGCGCATAACGATAAATGTTGTTGTACTGCTGCTCGAGAGTCTTCTTTTGCACGAGAGTGGTCATCCTCTCGATGTTTCGGCACATGAAGTATGGAATGTTCATCATCCTCACTCTCGTGAAATGCATCAATAATCTGATGTGGTATGCATAGAGGCGTGAAAACCGGCCCTCGCAACTGAAGTATCGGATAATGAGTCTCATCAAAGGCGCGTAGGATTCCTTCAGAAACCGGAATGGGAATACCCTGCTAAGCTGCCTCACATAGCTAGGCCTGATGTATGGTTCATAGTGCACTATGTCCACCTATTGTCTCTTATTCCACTCTTCACCTACATTCGGTATTCCCGTTGCCTAAGAAATGGTTTCTGGTGTCAAGGTGAAATTTACACCAGCAAGAGTTACCTGACCCTCATGCAAATGTAAAACAAATAACCGAGCCAACTCCTGATGATGCTGAATCTGAGCAATCATCTCACAATACTGATAGCATGACTACTCTCGAAAACATGCCATGGCAAGTGGGCAGGCCTGCAATTGAGTCAATGAGGTGGGCTATTCTCTCACATGTTTTCCACCTTTACGAGGCCTTCTCGTTGCATGTAGCTCAGTGGTAGAATCACTATCTCTGTCATATGAAGTTTCAGTGTCTGTCTCCATAATGTCTATGCAAGGTGTATGTTTAGCTTGTTGAAAATGAGAAATGAGAATTTGGTTGTTTTTTGTTTTAATGCCAAATAAGTGTCAAAGGGAAGGGACTGTGGGAGAAATAGGACAGTGGGAACAATGGGTTTCAATCAAGTGATATCAGAGGTGTAGGGACAATCAATTGACTGTTTGGACTTGGGGTTTTGGGAATTTTTACAAATGAAATGGGAAAAGGAGAATGAAAGTGAAATGAAATGACTTGGGATGGGGAAATAGGGCTTTAGAGTGAGTGACTCTTAGATATGTAAGGGGATGGTGTATTGATGAAATAACAGTGATGGGAGAGAAACAACAAGGGGAATAGAGTACTTGGCACCAAAATCAAATTTTAAAACTTGAAATTCAAAACCCTAAGGAGAAGTTTTAACAAAATGATAGGGTTTATGTTTTCACCATTCAAACTCTCCAAACCAATCTTTCCAACAACATCAAACACTGACCAAAAGTAATAGCAAGGTGATTTAAACTTACACGGAGAAAATAAGGTGGAGTCGATTCGATTTTTTGTGAAACTGTGGTGAAAATCTGCTTGTCGGCCCTGTGCACTGCGCGCACAACCCAGTGCGTCGTGCCGGTCTTGTGTGCCGTGCACGTTCAAAAATACACAGTGAATGGCGGCTCTATGCGCCGCAACCTTCCTTCTGTGCGCCGCGCAACAACTTCAATACACAGTCTCGGCTTCAAACCACGTTTTCGTTCCTCCACAATTGAACTCGACTTATTTGATGTCTCTTGAGTGCAAATGAATTGATAAATGTGGAAATATCTTATGTACACAAGGACTTTGATTTTTATTTTTAAATGACCCACTTTCTAATGTCTCAACTTTGGCACTTTTAACTTTTTTAATACAAACTCTGTTTTTGTTTCCACTTTGACTTTCTTGACTTGAATGACGACACTTTTGTCCATTTTTCGCAGGGATGACTGGCACGAAATTTGGCAAAGGTGACCAGGGCTGCGCCTGAACATCTTCACAACTAAAAACAACTTGGAAAATATACATGGCATTTATTACAAAAGATGAAAATGACGATTTTTCTTCAAAACAGGGTTTTGAAGAAAATTCAAGATCTTACATTATGACGATGAAATTTTCGAAATGAAAACTTATTTTGAACCTCCCTCTGGCCTGCTGGCATTATTGGACACTTTGAAGACAAAATTTGCGAAACCCTAGACCTAATGAGACTGAAAACCCTAAAAAGACTTTTTACCCACCAAAAGACCAAACATTGACTGTCATTGACTGCAAAATGATTTTGATGGACTTTGATGAACAAAGTTAAACCAGCAAGTACACGACATGAGAAACATGAGTGAAAATACCCTTCCATCAGAAGACCGATGCTCCTAATGGAATGAAAATGACTGAAGTGAATGAGACACCTAAAATGAAATGCAACAAAAGAGATTTTGATCTCTGACGAAGGGATGAACAGACTGACTCTAACATTGGCTCCAATGGGGATGGTAGCTCCTTGGAGGTGCCAAGAACTACAGATCTTTGGAAAGCAGACAGTTCCTTCGTCCATTGGGCTATGGAGTACATAACTTCGAAAAATCAACAGAAAACTCTTGACTCATTTATTGACTGAAAATTTGACTTAAACTGACTCAACTTTGAAACTAAAATGACTGAAAATCATGACTCGACAAACTCAAATCAAAGCTGCAATCAATCTTCAAAATTATAGCCTTCACTTCGGACCCCAAATTGAAGAAAAGACCACAGCGCACACTTGCAATGAAACTGAAATAAATGGTATGTACAGTGGCAATGTAATCAGCAGAAAACATCCTAGAAATGATACCGCTTGAGCAGCCGACAATTGACCGGCCCTCCTGGACAATCTTCCCCGTTCATCTCCTTCAGAAGAAAAGCTTTCTGACCTCGATATGCAGCAATTTTAAAGGGTCCTTTCCAGAGATTTTCGAACTTTCCATGCTTACCCTTTTCCTCGTTTCTTGCATCCCATTTCAGCACCACTTCTTCCAATTAAAATTTGTCTGCCTTTGCTTTTCTATCATAGATCTTCTTAATTCTCTCCTGTAGCTTGAATGTGTTTTGAAAAACTTCTTCCCTCGTCTGCTGCAAATGGATCATTTGATTTATTCTTCTATGCATATGATCATCTTCACTGCCAGCTTCCTGTAGAAGTTTTACCACCGTAACTGCGAGAGAGGTAGGAAACACTGTATCAAATCCATAAACTAACTCAAAAGGGGACATACTAATGGATTTCTTCTGAGTCACTCGATCTGCCCAAAGTGCATTGACTAACTTCTTATGCCAACTCTTCTTGTTTATTTCCAGCAACTTTTTAATGATGTTGACCAAAGATTTTTTGGAAGACTCTGCCAATCCGTTGCCTTGCGGATGATAAGCGGTTGAGTGTCCCAAAATGATTTTATACTTGTCACAAAACTCAATCATCCTTTTTGATTTGAAAGTTGTTGCGTTATCAATGATTAGCTTATTCGGGCAACCAAAACAAGACAAAATGTTATTCTCAAGGAAAGAAATTATTACCGAATCCGTAGCTTGCCTGGTGGGAACTGCTTCAATCCATTTTGTGAAATAATCTGTCGCTGTTAGGATCCATCTATGCTGACCTGAAGAAGCGGGATGAATTTTGCCAATGAAATCCAAACCCCATTGCTGAAAGGGAGCACTCACCTCAACGGGCTTAAGCGGAAAAGGCTGCAATTTCTGCCTTCCTTCAAAAATCTGACATTCGTGACAACTTTTGACAGTCTTATACACATCAGCAAAAAGTGTCGGCCAATAGTATCCCGATCTCAGAATCTTATTGGCCATTGTCTTCCAAAAAATGTGACCGCCACAATCTCCCTTATGAAAATCCTCCATAACCCGCTTTGCTTCTTCTTCCACCAAAAAGTTTAGCAAAACACCACCGGGATCTTTCCAATAAAGCGAATTATTCAAAACACAAAAATTAGCAGCCTTCAACTTCAGAGTTCTACTTTTGTTCCTAGCCATGACGGGCGGTGGTGACAAATTTTGAAGCACATATACAATATCTGAATACCAAGGAGAAAGCACAAAGATGTCTGATACCTGAACTGATGAACTTTCCTCATTCTCCTCAGACATAGCAGTAATAAGATTGATGTCCAAGGCATGTAAATTGGATTCAGCCATTAGCTTTGCCAGCCCTTGTCCTTTGATAAGCTTTGTGGGCTTGATCTCCACATCATACTCCAACAAGGCTGCAATCCATCTGCCCCGTCTTCCTTCCGGATCTGTTTGCACTAAAACATCCTTGATAGCAGCGTTAGGAACATAGGCAATAATATGAGAATGCAGAATATATACTCGGAAATATTTCAACGCTTTCACAAGAGCAAGAGCTTGCTTTTCAATGATGTTATATTTCAAGGATGCATCTCTTATAGTACGACTGAAGAAATAAATTGGTTTCTCATGCCCATCTCTTTTCTGCATTAACACCGTTGCCATAGTATGCTCCAAAGCAAATGAAAACAAAATAAAATCCTGAGTGTAATCCGGGCTGATCAAAACCGGAGCCGAAGAAAGAACCAATTTCACTAGATTGAAAGATTTTACCGCCTCCTCACTCCACTTTACTGCATTATCTTTCTTAAGCATGTCTGTAATCTCTCTTAAATGTTCAGCAAGGTTAGGCACAAAGTGGCGTAAAAAATTCATCTTACCATTAAAAGATTGAATCTCCTTCTTGTTCCGGGGAAGATCGATTTTCTGAATTGCTTCAACTCGTGCTAGATCAATACGGATGCCATCTTTTGAGATAATATGACCAAGAAGTTTGCCCTCATCCATGGCAAACAAACTCTTTTTCAGATTGAGTGACACACCGTACTTTCTGCATCGCTGAAAAACAATTTTCAGATAGTAAAGATGCTCTTCATCAGAATTGGAAAAGATCGTCAAATCATCAAGATACACAACAAGGAAAACATCTTTCTCATTCGCAAATGCCATGTCCATTGCACGCTGAAATTTCGCACCAGCATTATTCAAACCAAAAGGCATTTTAGCGTAATGGAAAGTTCCCCATGGAGTGGTGAACGATGTTTTGTCTCTATCATCCCCATGGACCAGAATTTGGTTATACCCGGAATAACCATCGAGTAGTGACATATGAGATGCTCCAACTACTCGCTGCAATATGTGATCCATTTTGGGCAATGGATAATTGTCTTTCAAAGAAACCTTGTTCAAATTCCTAAAATCAATGCACAGACGAATCTCACATGTCTTCTTGCGGACGGGCACCAAATTGGAAATCCAATCAAAAAATCTTATAGGAACAATGATACCAGCCTTGTATAATCGATTCACCTCTTTCTCAATCGAGGGCAGCAACTTCGGATTTATCCTTCTCAATTTCTGCCAAAAGGGCTTTTGATTTGGCTTGATAGGAATGGTGTGCTGAATTATATTTGTATCATACGTCTTTAAATCTGAATAGTCCCAAGAAAATACATCAGCAAAAGAAGACAAAAAACTAACATACTTTGCTTTTACCTCCGGTGGCAATGCCTTGGACAAATTCACCATCTTTGGATTCTCAGCTGTTCCAATATTTACGTCTTCAACTCCCTTTTCGGTTGGCCGCAAGGTTGGTTTTCTAGCTACGTCATCTTGATCAAAAAGCTCTTCTAAAGGTATCAAACCCTTGGGAATGACATTATCTTTCAACTGCAATACTTCCATCTGATTTATTTTCACATCAGCCTCACCATCATCATGTTCTATGTTAATTGAATTTTCTTTGAATTTGCCTTTGTTCTGCAGAAATTCATCAATCTCATCATCATCTTGGAATACTTGCCAATGCCTTTGGTTGTCCGAGACAATTGGACGATGTTTTACATGGATTTCAAACTTGTTACTCGAGTTCATTGGGATCTTCAAATTACTAGCTGCCTTAGCAAGAGCATTTGCAATACCATTCTGAATACGAGGGATACAAGTCAAAGTATAGTCTGAAAACAACTTCAAGATATCAAGAACATCATTTCGGTAAGCCCGCATTCGAGGATGCTTAGCTTGAAACTCACCCTTCACTTGCTTAATTACCAACTCGGAGTCGCCATAGACTGCAATTCTCTTAGCCTTCAACTTTCTAAGTATTTTCAGACCAGCAATCAAAGCTTCGTATTCTGCTTCATTATTCGAAAAATCAAATGCTAATTTGTAAGAACAAACCCTCACATTACTCGGTACCTTATTTGGAGCGGAAAAAGGACTACGTACCCAAATACCAATTCCAGCACCATCACTTCCAACGGCACCATCGAAATCCATAGTCCATAAACCATATTTAACTTCTTCCAAGTGCTGAAATTGTGTTTGCTCTGCTATTTCTGCTTGTTGTCCATCAACTTTCTGCTGCTGTTGGGCGGCTGATTGCTCAGCGGAACTCTCAGTTTCTTGCTTTTCTTTCATCAAAACTTCTTTGAAATTTTCTGTGATCTCTAAAATATCCTCTGCTTCAACTAGCTGACTATCTACATCATTGAAACTATCTGAATACAAAACGAAAGACTCTAAATCTGTATGTACATAATTAATCGGATGATTTACCGGTTTCTCCTTGCTGGTGATCATATACTTCATTTTTTTCTCCCGATAATATCTTCTCATCTGACCAAACACAGGAATGGTAGCATAGGAGAAATCTAGCTGTAATGTTCCCTTCAACTTCGCTCCCCAAGATCTGGAAAGAAGCATGCCAAATCTAGGAGGTATGTCCGCCACAACCACATCCATCAAAACGTTCTTCGTTGGAATCTGATCTAAACTAACCACCAAATCTTTGATGAGCTCGATGCATATTACTCTGCTGGAATCGAGAGAATAAAGATCATGATATTTCCTAGTGATATCCAATCCCAATTTCTCCATGATTACCCTTGGCATGAGATTATGGGAAGCTCCAAAATCAAACATGGCATTATGCAACACAAACTCATGCAATCTGAGACTGATATAAAAAGGAGGCACATCGCTATCGGGAGACTCACCATCCAATGCTGGTCCAAAGATCAACTCAGGTTGATCATCTTCCACATTCACCATATCAGACATTGGATCGAAATTCAAAATTTTAGAGACTTGACCCTTGTAGCTGCTATTTCTCATTAACTCAGTGAAAGGAATGGAAACTTTTAACTTAGCAATCTCACTCTCTAAGATAAAAGCTGAAGTTTTTTCTACCTCTTTGGCTGGAGCATCCTTCTTTTCAACTTTCTCCTTCGATACAATTGGCTGATTAGATATTTCATTTGCTATTGGAGACTTGCTTGTGGTAGGATCAGCCACATCTTTTCCCTTCTTTTGTGCAATGGGTGCATCATTCTTTGGTGCTGAAATTTCCTTTCTCTTTTGGATAGGGTTGATAGGCACATCTCTATTTCTAAGTGAAATTTGTCGCTGCTGGGTGGACAAAGCATTCATATAGCCTCTCTAATACTCATCCGACTCTTCTTCAAGAGCTGCATCATTTGCCAATATAAAATCCTCATCCTTTTGTTTAGCTGAATTTTCTGCATACTCATCATCCTCGGTGATAAAGGTTGGCATATCATCAGGGGTAAAAAGTTGATTTTCTTCTCCAATTACATTGTCTTCATCATCTAATTCAGGGCCAACAAAATTCTGCTGCAAAGGAGTTTTTACCTGTTGTTGTGCCGGCGGTTCTTGTGCTCGCTGCTCTCGTTGTTTGATCGGGAATTGCGGTTGCTGCTATACACAGAAATTTGGATTTCTGATCTGCGGTTCAGGCTTATCGAGTGTCAATCTTTCAAACATATTTTTCACCTTGCGAAGTAGTTGATCTGAAGTAGAAGCTTCTTCTTTCATTGCGACTTTCTTTTCTGCTCTCAATCTAGCTCTCTTGTCATTCAAATTAGCTTCAACACTTACTGCAATTTTCTGCATCTCCTCCAAAGTGGGCGGATCTCTTTCTCATAATGAATAGGCCATGTCCGGATCAAAACCATCTGGAAACTTAAGCAAAGCTGACTTCCTAGATGGCCTTAAATCATTAGGAATTGCATTATAAACCGCATTGAATCTGATACAATAGTCTTGGACTGACTCACCTACATTGTGCTTGATCTTGGTATACTCAGAAGTGATCTGAAGAGGATATTTCTTTACTTCCCACCGATCTAATAATTGTCTCTGCAGCTCGGCCAATGTGGCAATACTTCTAGGCTGTAAAGCTATGAACCATTTTCTCACTTCACCTCCAAAATTTTGCACAAACAATCTCATGGTCACATTTTCTTCATCGATTTCATGAAGATCAAAGAAGTCTGCCATTCTATCAATATGCTACTGATCAGGAACACTTTGAGGAGTGCCATCAAACAATGGGATTTTACTTTGATAATCCGTGGGCATGGCATCCAAGTTTTGAGGCAAGACAAGGGGTGCGAATCGAGCAGCCATTGCTCTTGGTGGATTTATAATCTGTCATGGAGAAACGGGTGGAGTAGGAGCAATAGATGTACGAGGTGTATGTGGTGTGGATGGAGGTGATACTACTGCAGATTATTGATCAGAAGTAGATGGTTGCACGGGAATGGTAGGAATGAAAGGAGGCTGGGTATGAACTTGTGAATCGGAAGTAACTTCTGATGGCCCAAGAGTTTGAGATGCAGACTCTATAAACTCAGGAATGTTTGTTGCCACAATGGAGTTTTGAATATTCAAAATTTAACTATCAATGGATTTATTAGCCTGTTCAATTTCAAGATACTTGATAAACTCGGGATTTATGACAGTAGAACCAATCACACTTTCAGACTTAGTTTCAAACAACGACAACTCAAATTGCTCGTCAAATTCAATATCTTCAAGGTATTCAAACACAACGGGACATGAATGAGATTTGAAAAGGGGAATCACGGGAATTTCTCTATGATGGATTCTTGAAATCAGATTGGGATTCTCATACACTGGAGGTGGATCAGGATTCAGATTTTCTCTAGTATGTCTTCTGGAAGCCAGTGTGTTGGATTAATTTCAAAATCAAAGGGACAAAACCAACTTGTTCAACCTATCGAATTCTAGACTCATCACCCAAAAGTCCAGAAAAATCTGATGTACTGGGGCAATTCACAAGTCAAGTGTCACGTTCACAAGCTAGACCGGAGATTGACTGAAGCAGCGTTTATCTACTTTCGCTGATGCAAAGCAAGAGCGTTTCGAAGGCTACCTGGCATAACTTCAGGCTCCGTCTATAGCTTATAAAACAAATAACACCAACAAGAAAACCATTTTCTTCCCCAGTATGGTCACCACTATGTTATTGCCTAAATCTACCTCAGGCTGAAGGAAGGCAGAGTTCAAGGTAACATCAAACCACGCTCAGTCTGGTAGCTATCCCTACCAGAACAGGAGAGGGCTCTCTCTGGGTCAATCTCAGCGGAAAGTAATCAATAGGGCTTGAGATGACTGAAATAAAAGCTAATTTTAGGCTAGGTATATAAGTGAAGGATTTTGATTATGTTTTTGGGGGTTTTTTTTGGATCAAAGGGAAAGGCAGTTTTGGGTGCAAGGATTAGGCCTAGTTTTTGCAGAGTTTTGATTGGGGCAAGGGAGGCAATAGTTTTGATGCTTTAGCTTGAGTGAATGGATGGATCAGACTGGTGAGGAGGTAAAGAGGGAAAGAGGGTCTCAAGAGTCCTCCTCAAACAGATGAAAACATGAAAAATTAAACCAAAACTAAAGGTAGAGCAGAGCAAGCTACTAAATTCCACCTTTAAACACTGATTTGTTTAATTTAAGAAGAAAGGAGAAGGGAAATGATACACATAAACATCAGTGAACTTATAGTTACAAAGAGAAACACACCATCAAAACACAGAGCCACATGGATCCCAAAAAGTGTTGCAAACCCTGGTTTATTCCTTTGCCAAAAGTGTAGAGATGAAATGTACAATGAAGTGCTAAGCAATCCCAAATGTCCAACCCTGAAAATGACAGAGAAAATACGTCATATAGACAAGCCTAACCCATTACCATGCCTCTAGGGGTCGAGCTCATCATTCTAGGAGCTGTTTCATCCATATCTAAACAAGGAACTAGAAAATAGGCCATGAAACAACTTGCCTCTATATGCTAGGAAACTGATCCATTCACTTACATTTCACCTTTTGGTGAATGAATCTTCTAGAATGAGTAAAAATGTGTCACAATTACATCATGGACATGAAATTACATCAAGGTACATCAAAAATTACATGAAAAAGTGAAACTGGTCAAAACTAAGTGAAATTCTGAGCTATTGAGTGAAAAATAGGCCAAAATTCTCTATGCGTCGTGCCCAAAATCTCTATGCATAGCACAAGTTTGGAGCTGATTTTGAGGCCCTTCCCGAAGTCCAAATTGTGCTCATGATAGCTCGTTGGAAATCCCTGCTTGTCTACTTTCCAAACCAATTGGAATTTCTGGATTTGGTTGCCATTTGCCCCTCCAAAAGTTCAATCTCCAAACACTGCTTCCTGTGTGTGCAAAAGGTGGCAGAAAGGCCATTTTTAGGGTGTTTTTGACCGTTTAGGAAACCCAGAACCTGATGAAATCCTTAGGTAATCCATAGACATGCATAAATTTTCATGAAAAACTCAAAAATGCAAATTTTTCCCCCTGAAGAGCTGCCAATCATAAGCGCGCACTAAGTGGTGCTACGCGTCGGGCAGAAAAACTTGTTTTGTGACCAAAAATTTCAAAATTGACAAATTTTTTTCCAAATTCCTTGAAATTTGGGCTGAAGGTCCCTGATAAAATTCTATGCTCAGCCAAAGAAGCTTCAACCAAGATTTGGAGCCTATCATGCCTTTTGCGACGCTTTAGTGCCCTCCTTAACCTTGCCTTCAGGATTTTAATCTTCGCTTTGCAAACATGCGTGCACGCCCAATAGTGGTTCTTCATGTGCCTGAGCATGTTTTTCTCCTTATTTTCCTTCTCCAACAACTTCTCAAGATGAATGTTGACCCTCTCAAGCCAAGTCTCTCTATCAGCCTCGATCTCATGCTCAATAGGTGTCATCTCGGATGGGCTTCTTTGGGCAGCTTGCCGGTTCTCACGGATGTTTTGCAACTCCATGATCGTCTATTGATCCTATAACTTCTTGTTGCGCTGCTCCAGATAGTTTATGATCCACTGAGATCTTTGCAACTTGTCGTTCAATGTATCGATCTCATCTTTCTGCTCCTGAATGATCTCTCTCAGTTTTGAGCTTGGAGAGTTCAAATCCTCATCAATCAATATGAAATCAGTATCTCGGCCTTCTGAAGGGCCCTCCTCCTGCATAGGCCTCTTTCCTCTTTCCTATACCTGTACCTATGCTGCTGATGACGGAAACGAGACCCCTTCCACCCCGGGTGGAGATAGTACTCGTCGGGCTGCTGCAAACAATACTCTCGTGCCTCTCTGATAAGTGACATACACTGGCACATTGATAGGCTCCATCTCGTGACCTTCAAACTGATGTGAAGGTTCACCTGCATCGTGAACAATCTCCAGAGGAGGCTGAGGGGCTGTGAAGAAGTCACGGGAAATGAAGTCTTCCCATGCAATGCCCTGCAATCCAAGCTGATGTACCACAATGATCTTGATGAGCGCATAATGATAAATGTTGTTGTACTGCTGCTCGGGAGTCTTATTTTACACGAGAGTGGTCATCCTCTCGATTTTTTGGCACATGAAGTATGGAATGTTCATCATCCTCACTCTCGTGAAATGCATCAATAAGCTGATGTGGTATGCATAGAGGTGTGAAAACGGGCCCTCACAACTGAAGTATCGGATAATGAGTCTCATCAAAGGCGCATAGGATTCCTTCAGAAACCGGAATGGGAATACCCTGCTAAGCTGCCTCACATAGCTAGGCCTGATGTATGGTTCATAGTGCACTCTGTCCACCTGTTGTCTCTCATTCCACTCTTCACCTACATTCGGTATTCTCGTTGCCTGAGAAATGGTTTCTGGTGTCAAGGTGAAATTTACACCAGCAAGAGTTACCTGACCCTCATGCAAATGTAAAACAAATAACCGAGCCAACTCCTGATGATGCTGAATATGAGAAATCATCTCGCAATAATGATAGCATGACTGCTCTCGAAAACATGCCATGGCAAGTGGGCAGGCCTGCAATTGAGTCAATGAGGTGGGCTCTTCTCTCACATGTTTGCCACCTTTACGAGGCCTTCTCGGTGCATGTAGCTCAGTGGTAGAATCACTATCTCTGTCCTATGAAGTTTCAGTGTCTGTCTCCATAATGTCCATGCAAGGTGTATGTTTAGCTTGTTGAAAATGAGAAATGAGAATTTGGTTGTTTTTTGTTTTAATTCCAAATAAGTGTCAAAGGGAAGGGACTGTGGGAGAAATAGGACAGTGGGAACAATGGGTTTCAATCAAGTGATATCAAAGGTGTAGGGACAGTCACTTGACTGTTTTGACTTGGGGTTTTGGGAATTTTTACAAATGAAATGGGAAAAGGAGAATGAAAGTGAAATGAAATGACTTGGGATGGGGAAATAGGGCTTTAGGAGTGAGTGACTCTTAGATATGTAAGGGGATGGTGTATTGATGAAATAACAGTGATGGGAGAGAAACAACAAGGGGAATAGAGTACTTGGCACCAAAATCAAATTTTAAAACTTGAAATTCAAAACCCTAAGGAGCAGTTTTAACAAAATGATAGGGTTTATGTTTTCACCATTCAAACTCTCCAAACCAATCTTTCCAACAACATAAAACACTGACCAAAAGTAATAGCAAGGCGATTTAAACTTACACGGAGCAAATAAGGTGGAGTCGATTCGATTTTTTGTGAAACTGTGGTGAAAATCTGCTTATCGGCCCTGTGCGCTGCGCGCACAACCCAGTGCGTCGCGCCGGTCTTGTGCACCGCGCACGTTCTAAAATACACAGTGAATGGTGGCTCTATGCGCCGCGACATGCCAATGCACCGCGACCTTCCTTCTGTGCGCCGCGCAGCAACTTCAATACACAGTCTCGGCTTCAAACCACGTTTTCGTTCCTCCACAATTGAACTCGACTTATTTGATGTCTCTTGAGTGCTAATGAATTGATAAATGTGGAAATATCTTATGTACACAAGGACTTTTATTTTTATTTTGAAATGACCCACTTTCTAATGTCTCAACTTTGGCACTTTTCACTTTTTTAATACAAACTCTGTTTTTGTTTCCACTTTGACTTTCTTGACTTGAATGACAACACTTTTGTCCATTTTTCGCAGGGATAACTGGCACGTAATTTGGCAAAGGCGACCAGGGCTGCGCCTGAACATCTTCACAACTAAGAAAACTTGGAAAATATACATGGCATTTATTACAAAAGATGAAAATGATGATTTTTCTTCAAAACAGAGTTTTGAAGAAAAGTCAAGATCTTACATTATGACGATGAAATTTTCGAAATGAAAACTTATTTTGAAGACACTTTGAAGACAAAATTTGTGAAACCCTAGACCTAATGAGACTGAAAACCCTAAAAAGACTCTTTGCCCACCAAAATACCAAACATTGACTGTCATTGACTGCAAAATGATTTTGATGGACTTTGATGAACAGAGTTAAACCAGCAGGTACACGACATGAGAAACATGAGTGAAAAGACCCTTCCATCAGAAGACCGATGCTCCTAATGGAATGAAAATTACTGAAGTGAATGAGACACCTAAAATGAAATGCAACAAAAGAGATTTTGATCTCTGACGGAGGGATGAACAGACCAACTCTAACAATATGTACATACTTTGCTTTCTGCAAATTTTTTTCCAATATCAGAAAAATAAAAGATGTAAAGAGGGTAAAAGTCATGTTAGATCTAAGACTTTTGTGATCCATTATGTAGATAAATGTCTTTCGGATTAATCACATCATTAGGATTAGGTCAACATTTCGAACCATCTAATGAGGTTCATCCTTAGGACAACGTGAAGAAAGAAACAGATCACATTGAATAAATAGTAGGGATGCATCATTGCCCAGAAAAAGCTATTGAAACTAGCTGTTATTTGACTAGTTAGTTAATAGGATAAAATATTAATAGTTTTTAAGATTTTTAGGGAAAGTTAACCAAGAATAATTTAGAATTTGATAATTTAATAAAATGATTAAATTCTAGTTATTATAAGCGAAGAAGGGGAGGGTAAATCTTAAAATTTAAGTATTTAAGAGATAATATTACAAGTTAATAAATACTGAAAAATAAAATAAATAAATAAATAAAAATAAAAAATAAAAAATAAAATAAAAATAAAAAATAAATAATAAAGAAATAAATGAAAAATATATAAAATTATAATATATAGCCTAGCTAGACGTTAGAAATTTAGTTAGTTGAGAATTAATTTTTTTAAGAATAAATCAATTAAAATAAGTTTATTATAAATTAAATATAATACAAAATAGGGAGGTGAAATTTGTTTGAATGAATAAAACAAACAAATGAATGAATAAATAAAATTAATGAATTAATTAGGTATAAATAAATAAATAACTACCTAGCGAGATTCGGGGCCCCGCTCTTACTTAATTTCCAACCATCATCAGGGTTGATATTCTTAACATGTCGTTCAATTTCGATCTCCTCCCTTAATTTCCTATGGTGGAAGTGATCTACTTTCGCAACGACTTTGGAATCCTCAATACAAACATGGTGACAGGATTTTTCCACATTCTTAGCAAGTGCTCAAGTACGAGACTAATTGTGTTTAATATCCACAACATGTTCCCAGATTCTTTGCCTAATGGATCGACCTGTTTCACCAATATACAGAGTACCACATGAACAAGGAATCATGTAAACCCCTTTCATGCCTTTAGGGTCGATAGGGTCCTTAACAGACCCAAGAGAATTTCTAATAGTCCAGAGAGGTTTGAAAGAAGCAGAGATATTATTTCTTTTAAGGACATGGAAAATCTTATCCGTTGTCCCTTGGATAAACGAAAGATGGACCTTGGAAATAGGATCCACTCGATTAGACTTTCCATTGAAACGCTTATATGCATTTCGAAAAGCCTTGAGACCTTGAGATCTAATTTAACCATTATTTTCAAAAACGTCAAGAAGATGGGACTTCTCTTATTCCAAGGAGATGTTGTTAGAGATTCTAAGAGCACGAGTCGCAAGAGTACACAAGACACCAAATTTCTGAGCAGGAAAATGATGGGATCCAACATGAAGGTATTGTTCCGTGTGAGTCTTCTTGCGAAAAACTCGGTGAGAAATGGAACCATCCTCATTCCTAGAGAGAAGGATATCAAGGAAAGGAAGGCAACCATCAACCTCCACTTCCATCGTGAACTTGATGGAATTAGAAATCGAGTTTAGGTGCCCAAGGAACAGATCTAATTTCTCCCGACCATGGGGCCAGATGACACAAGTATCATCCATGAACCTATTCCACTTCCTAGGGTGGAATTTAGCCTAGGCCAGGGCCTTTGATTCAAAATCCTCCATAAATAAGTTAGCAACTATGGGGGAAAGAGGGGAGCCCATCACAATGCCACAGGTTTTCTCATAAAACTCACCTTGAAAACTGAAGAAAGTCGAGGTGAGGCAGAGGCTAACCAATTTAGAGGTGTTCTCACCAGAGATCCATTTAATGACATCAACGACTTCCTGGATGGGATTTTGGTGAATAAGGACACAACATCAAAGCTAACCAAAAGATCACCAGGTAGGAGCTTGATGTTCTTCCACTCCTTGATAAAGGAAGATGAGTCCTTCACAAAGGAATCAGTTTGACCTACAAGGGGTTTAAGCTTTTGGGCAAATAATTTGGCTAGATGATAAGAGGGACCACCTATTGTGTTAACAATAGGTCTTAATGGATAAGCAATTTTTACAATCATGGATAAGAAGAAAATTGGTCATTTCATTTATTGACTTCCTTCAAAAATCATCCCCTTGTAGAAATACTCCATACCCTCCATTTCCATTCTTTCCCCTTCATTTTTCTCTTTTTCCCATTATCATCCATTTTCCTTTGCAAAAATCCCCTTTTCCTAAGTTTAAAACAAATTTGACTTAAGAAAAGTAAAATCCCTTTAACTAATTTCCCTTTACCAAAAAAACCCAAAAAATAATTTTATTCTAAGTATTTCTTTAAAAATGTTATGTCGGGATCCACAACAAAGAAATTTATCCCTATATTGTGTTTTACACTAGGCTTAGTGTATTTCATCTCCCTCATCGCATTTCATTACTAACACATTAGATATTAACTCATGTATTTACCCTTTTCCCCGTATTAAATTAAATCCCTATATATTATTCCCCACCCATATCTTTATTTTAACTATGATTAAATTTACCTACATTTTATATAATCCCAACATCCCATAGGTTAAAATTATTACAACTAAGTTAATTATTCCGGTCCCACTATATATAATCTCTGTTAGTTATAAACATCACACTTACCCGCATCCCATTTGTTAAATATAAATAACCTTCACCTATCCTAATACTCTCCCGACTATGTATTAAACCTTAGCCTTAATACATATTAAACCTCTCGCGTCGTTGAAACAATGTGCCCCACGCCATCAAACCTTATAACTCTATCGCACAATCCAAGCCGTCTAATCATCATCTACCAAATCCAACGACGATTTTCCCTTCTCACACATTCCTTAGCGCGATGGTTAGCACACCTTGAATCTTGCGATAAGTGTGGTTTTCGGGCTTTCTCTCCCTTCTACGTGGTGGATTTCCATTGGATCGCACCAATCAAACTAATTTCGTTTACCACCTTTGAAGCCTACGAAAACTGCTTGGTGGTTTTTACCTCCCCTGCGCCCAAACCACCTGCCTGTTTGAAATGACCTCGCAATTAATAAATTCACTGTTGAATGAAAACGCATATAGACCACTCAAATGCACTCTTTTATCCTTTCTATTACCGTTTTCATGAAGAAGAAGAATTGCAAACCAAAAATACTATTGCCAACTCTGTTTTTAAGCCTAAATAAAACATAATTCATCAATTTGACTGCTACGAACAGTGCAGAAGTCATCCAAGCGATATAAAGACCAACAAAAGCTTCTGAAAGCTTTCTACAACCTCAGAAACCCTCCTGCAAAGAAAAAAATCAGTTTTCCCAGGTATTCTTCAGAAGAACACACTTGTTCATCGATCTAAAAGAGTAATACAGTTAATCTAATCATTTAGGAGCCTTTGAACCTAAAGAAAACCCCATTTTATTCCTAAAACATTTATTCTGTAAACCCTGAGCAATCCTTTCACAGATTCTGAAACCATGGAATATTAAAATCACATATTGAGTAAATTGAAGAAGTTTAAGCCATCTCCAGACCTGAGAAAGCCTTCTATGACCTTCAAACCCTCTCTTACAGTACTTAGGCATCCTTTTTGCATAAAATTGATGTCTTGAGATTGTTTTTAATCACAGAAAGTGCATTATTAACCCTAAATATCTTTTACAGAAATTCTAAATTCCTGCAAGTGCTCTTTTGTTACAGAGATTACAGTTGGTTAATTGAATAATTTTAAAACCTTTTTGCAGACAATAGATAAGCCCTGTTCTATCCAAATCCTTCTGCAAACTGTCATAACCTCCAGAGGTGTTCTTACAGGCCTAAACCATTATTTCTAAGGTCAAAAGAGTATTGAAATTGATAAACCAATCAAAACAATGGCTTCCAAAAACATTTTAGCAGTCAATCCTCTACAACCCCCTGTTGTATATGTAGAGCATATTCCTCTAGCTGATATAGACTTTAAGATTACTAATACAGTGACAGAGTTCAACCTTCTTGAGCTCCACTACTGGAGCCAAGAAAAATCCCTAGATTAGGCTGATGAAGTGTTCATCTGGGACTCTAATTTACCAAAATATGTTGTTCCTAATACTTACCAATGCCCAGAAGTAATCAGATTCTACCAATCATGCTACTTCCCTAATCAGAGAGCCATAGTAAACCTTGAAAAAAAAGTCTTGTTTATTATTACAGCAGATTCAATCAATCAAATGCTTCATATACAACCTGGACCAGATAAATTTCCTTTGTCCATTGAAGCCCTCACTCATTTATACTTGAATCTGGACTTCCCCAAGAGGTTCCAGACTTTCCAGACCTTCATGCCTTCTTATGTAGAAATTCTCAAGTTAAATTCCCCATACTCTTCTGCTAAATTCTCTGAAAGGACAAGACATATCATTTCCATGTTGTCTTTCATTCTTGGCTACTTTACAGATGAACATGCTGATGTTGCAGTGTTAGGTTTTCTATCCACTTTCACACCTGGTTAGCCTTCTGCTCCCATTTTTAACTTTGCCCAGTACATTGTTGACAATATCCATGAACAATTGGTCAAAATGCCCTCTGAAGGTATTTTTAAGTATTCTTCATTTTTATTTCACATGTTCCTATATTTTCAGTCTGAGAAATTCAATATAAATCTTCAAAATCTTGACGTGGAAGGAAATCCTCAATCAGTCATATTTTGGACTTCCTTGATAAAGAAATATTCCAATGAGTTCACCTATACAGATTTTACAGATTCCTTCATTCATCCTTTTATGAACAACAACATACAACCCATAATTAGTAATGAAATCAAGAAAGTCATGCAATTTTCTGAGCATAATAGGACAGGTGATTGGTACTTGTACCAAAATCACATTGAAATGAGAGTTTATTGATCAAGTATTATCCCTCACAAATTTCCCAAATACCTCCTTATGATGTTATTTTCCCTAGAATACATAAGGCGGATTCTAAATTCAGATGCGGTCAATTTCTTAATAGCAAAGAAGAAAACAAAGTTCAAGTTGAAGAACCAGGTTGGCCCTTTTATCTGTAATAATAGAGAGGCAGGTCCTGAAGCAGAAAAATAGTTGCAGGAGTTCAAGTTCAGTTCTAGTTTCCTATGGTATTATGATCCCCTTGGTTTTATTAGTAAAATGAGAGTTAAATGCAAATTGACTCCATATGTACATGAAAATAAGCCAGAGATTGACAAATTCTCAAACCAATCTAAATGGTTAGAGAACACATTGGTAGAGGCAGAGAAGCAAAGTGATACTAGTTAAACTTTGCAAACATCAGCCCAAGAAGACATAAATGTGAAGAGAAATAGAGAGGAAGGATCCTATACAGTAGAGACTACAACAGAGACTAAATTCAAATTGAGATACAATAAAAAGCCAAAGCTAAATCCTGGCAATAAAGAAAAGGATACAATAAAGATGATTGATACAGAAATTGCATAAAAAGATAATGCACCTCCTACAATAATTGAAGAGGAACTGCAACCCACTACTTCAAGACACAGCTAACTCATAAAAAACACAGTATAGAAGTTTCTTCATCTAAAAAAACAATAGAAAAGGAAATGGATATCAAAGAAAGATACAAAGAAATCAAGGCCAAAAATGAAGAAATTAAAAATGAAATATATTCTCAATATCTAAAGCAAAATCCTAGCATTTAGAATAGGTTACTTTCAGCCTTTGACTACAAGAATAAAAATATGTTGATGACGGCTCTTCAGCCCACAGTTCAAACTCCTAAATCATCCTCTGATTACAAAAAGATAGATTTTGAAGTTCCAATCCAGGATATTCATCCTCTGGATCAAATTGAATTTCATAAGCAGGCAGGGGAGATGATTTATTCTACAATGACCACCAAGGCCATGAGTGCACAGAAACTGCAAAACACTTTGGTAAATGTCAGAGATCAGCTTAAATTGGAGAAAGCATCTTCACAGGCAAAGGACACTAGCATCAAATCCTTGGAAGAGCTAGTAATTGAAGTAGGATATGATCCTAAAAATGTAAAAGTTGCAGAAGAATTGATCAAAAAGAAAAATTAAGACATTGTTGCACTTAAGAAACAATTGAATTTCCCCCCTACAGAACATCCTCAAGCCAAGGAGGTCTTACATGATACCAATCAGAAAGATGAGATGATAAGTCTCATTTTACAGTTAACAACTCAGATAAAGGAAATGGAAATTGAAATGGACAAGTTGGTCCAGGAGAAAGAAGCCAACAAAGCAGAGGAATTTCCTACCATTGTCATCCCTATAGTTACAACATCTGTACCTTCTACTTTGGCAGAATCATTGGCTCATAATGTCCCAATGGCCACATCACTTCTAATTACTTCATCTACAACTTCATCCACAAAATCTTCAACAACAGCATCACAACATTCAGAGGAAGCAAGCAAGTTAGTAAAGGCTATGCAAGATATGTCTATTCAGACCAATGAGATAAACAGACTAAAATAACAGCTCAAAAATCTTGAAGATGCAAAGAAACTTGCTCAAATAAATGATAAGAATGAAGAACAAAAAGCCAACAGATTAAATGAACAACTGAAAAAGTTAGAAAAAGAACTCACATTGAAGGAACCGATGTCACATGTCAAGCAACATCTATGGTTCAATATCATTGAAGCAGTCAATGATATTTGGCCATCCATACAGGTCATATATGAGCAGAAATACTTAGTGAAATCAACAAGAGAAGTAATCCAGAATATCAAAGAAGAGCTTGGCAAGAAACCTGAAGAAGCTCTTGAAATTATCAAGTTCCTAAATTATAAAAATAGACAAGAGCTAGAAGAGATTGGAATTAATGATAGAACAAAGACCATCCTAGAATTTAGGAAGGTAATCTCTAAAAAGAATTTGATGATACAGTTAGAGGAGAAATGTCGAAACATGGAGATTGCAATCACAAGGTTCATGATCAAGTTTGATGTTCTAAGGAAAAAAGGCCTTCCCAATCCTCTAGTTATTAATGATATATTAATGAAGTAGGATGATTATGATAAAAATATAAGAGATTTTTACAAGGAACAAGTGAACAATTCAGCCTTGCAGGGAATCCCAATAGGGAAGGTGCTTTATAAGAAATTTTAGAACTTGTTTTACTTACAGCATGAAGTAAAACATTGATTTGTGAACAAGCCAACATTCTCAAAGTATACTGAAGCTAATGAAAAATTAAGAAGGATGGTGAACATAAAAATACCAGAGGCAGAGTTCTGGGAAAAATTGACTCATCTACTGTAAATTCAAATTGCAGTAAGCACAGAGCGGTGAAAGTAAAAAACAAAGCTTGCTATTTTTACATCTGCATTTACAGTTTTACAGTGAAAGAGTATCGGGATAAAGAGAATCAGATGAAAGAGTATCAGTTCTAGAGCAAAAGTTTAAAGTGAAACAATAATTACAAAGTAGAGATGAATCTGCCAGCATGAAAGACACCTCACTGTCACTATCTTCCCACATGAAGATATTTCTTTTCCATGAGTAATTCCTAAGTTTATTCTAGGATATTTTGTATGAGTTTTTTAATAAATACTTCTCATTTAAAAGTATTGAGTGTGGATGAATTGCTGAACAGTTCTATAGTTGTACTATTCTGAACCTAAGGGTTTTTGTACCAATTTCAATCCAACAGACTGGATCAAAGCAATAAAGCATCATATTAGAGGATTCATGTGTTGGGCCACTACAATGAAGTATTTTCACTTGATACTTTGTCAATTTCTTATGTTTTCCATCAATACTTGAATGCGTTCTAAATCTAAATGATAAACCAGGAATTGTTATTTCAGAATATGTTAAAAGCACTCAGTTTTGACTGATTATCATTTATATGTTTTCCACTAATATCTAGATTAGGGAATCCTTAATTTCTCCCTAGTTTCGATTGACCTCTCCATTTTTCGCTCATAATCCGTATTTAAGAACCCTTAATTGCTCTTTTATCTGGATCAAAACCATTTCACCATCAGCCTTGAAGATCTAAAGTGACTCAACTATCTTACCCTGTAAACATTTCCCTTTAGAACTTTATCCTGACCTGACTGCTTGACACATTGACTCCATTTTCCCTATGGGATACAGAACTATAGCTATCCATCTAAGTAAGTTATTTTACCACCAAATCTAATCAAAACCCAAAACCAATTTACCCTACATAACTAGCCTAAAATCAAATATAATCAACAAAGATAAATCATATAGAGAGAGCCCTCTCTGAGCATTAGGAAGGCTAGATCCTAAGGCTTAAAAGTATGTTTGTGGTTACATCTAATATTCTTTAAAACTAAAATAAGAAATCTCACAACTTTTGAGAATTATTGGAGTGATAACATATTGGCGACCATACTGGGGATTGAACCTAGAATCTCTGGTTTTTAAATAAACCTTAAAGGAAAGATTTTCAATTATCTTTTCATCTTAAGATTGTTTTAAATAGTTGTGAGTATATTTTCATAAAAAATTGTAATTTTGGCTTCCAGGAGTGTCTACTATACCAGGTCCAATTCAGATCCACAACCTGTTGTCATAGTAGATAATCCTGTCAGATTGGTTAAAGAAAATTCTCTTCCAAATAAATTATCAAGTTTACAAGACATTGAATTTGATTTAAATTTGAACAGTCTCTGTTTAGAACTAAATCAGAAAGTGAATTACATAATACTGTAACAGATCCTGATTTCATTTCATTCATTTAAACTAAGAAGGAAACTGTTTCAGTTGATTCTGATCAAAATATTTTTGAAGTATATGATAAACTTGATGCCATAACTGCATCTTTGATTAAAGAAATTGATGAAGCTTATTTACAACATTCAGTTGAATTGACTGCTTTATCAACCTATACCCCTAAGCCTTCTACCATTCATTTAGATACTAGTCTTTTAGAATCTGTAGGTTCATCCTTATTTACTACCACTTCATCCATTGTTTCCACCACACTTCATTCCACATATTCATTTTTTCCCAAGCTTCCACTTCAACCTAGAATTTTATTTCTACTGCATTTTCAAATACATCATTCTCATTTCCAAGCACTTCTTCTAGCATCCCAACTTCATATTCTAGCATCTCAACCACATTTGCAAGTACATATTCTAATATCCCAATCTCATCTACAAGTGCTTTAACTACATCATCAAGTACTTCTAGTTCTTCACCAAGTACTTCAAACTTACCTCCTAGCCAAGCTAGAATCCAAGCCATGGCTGCCAAATATGCTCCCTTAATCCTACCAACACAGTTACATAACATGCCCTGGGATTATCAAATAAAAATCCCTCAATTTGATGGAACAACTCACTATACTGCACAAAAACATGTTAATAAGATGACAGATTATTTTGAACTGCATGAACTTGATGATGATGATGTCCAAATGAGAATTTTTTCTCAAAATTTAACTAGTGATGTGAAAAAATGGTTTAAAGGTTTGAATGCCGGTAGTATTGTTGATTTAGCAATTTTTTATAGAATGTTTCTTAATAGATGGGAGAAAAAGAAGAATCCACTACAAATTTTATCTGAATTTGAAAGTATAAAAAGAGCACCAAATGAAACATTCCAAGTTTATTTTACTAGATATAACAGTATTTATAATGCAATTCCTGCTAATCTTAAACCTCCTCCAGACTTTTCCCTTATCAAATTCCCTGATGGATTTGATACAGATATGGCTTACTAATTGAGAGAGAGAAATCCATAAACTTTAGAGCAGATGCAAAGTAATGTTGTTAGTGTAGAAGAAAACTTGTTAGCAAAGGACGGCTAGATCCTAAGGCTTAAAAGTAGGTTTGTGGTTACATCTAATATTCTTTAAAACTAAAATAAAAAATCTCACAACTTTTGAGAATTATTGGAGTGATAACATATATAATATTTAATCTTAAGCCTAATTTCTATGGAAATGCATATTTTTATTTTTTGTTGTCTAAAATTGAAGAACACGTCCATTTTTTGTGCAAAGGGTGGCTCTGAAGAGGAGGTATATTGGTTTTGATAAAGTAAATATTGGAATATATTATGGTATACTAGAAAACCTTAACTCATATACCCAAAGGGATTCTTCAATAAATTAGAAAAAAAAAAAACTTCCTATTGCAAGGGGAAATGACTACAAAAGGAATCATCTATTTAAGTTACAACTCTAAAATCCCTAGGGGGATGGGGTCTACAAAACATATACTTATTTAGTAAATATATAGTAGAAAAATCATTATGGAATTTCAATGCAAATGAGTTACTATGGAAAAGGATTATTATACATAAACATTTTTCTACATGAACTCTCATGGATTGATTAGAAAGGAAAGAAAGGGCATAGATTATGAATTTATCCAACCAGTGGAAGAGAATGACATTATATTTCCTAGTTATGAGATCATATATATCACGGAGAGTGAGAGATGGATCACAAGTAAGAGTGGGGTAATATGCAGTAATGGGGTGTCATAGAGATATATTCCTTCCTGATAAAATTATAGACTACCTATATGTAATTTGAAGATGTACACTTAATTTAATTGATAGTGAAAATGGCACATACCTATGGCCTCAAGGATGGAAAAAGGTAGTTTATATTGGTCTAGAAGGAAATTCAACCCAAAGGTGGGATCACCTTTTAATAAAAATATATAAGGCACATATAAGATTGAACAATTCCCTAAATGAATTAATCTAGGCTTTGAAAGGAGCAACATACAATTATACCCCTTGTCTTGGATACTGAGATATTTTTGGACTAGGATCATGGGATGATAAAAAAACAGTGGTAGAGGTTTTGGAAAATAAATGCCCCTCCCAAGTGTAAGGTTTTTATGTGGCTGATTTTAAATAATAAAGTTTTAACATGGGATTCCCTTCCAAAAAATTAATAGAACAAGTCCAAGTATTTATTTACTTTATGGCAATAATGAATAAGATACTTAAAATTTTATCTTGCATCATAAATTTTCTTAGAAAGTCTAGATTGAGGGAGGGGAGCTTTTAGGTATCCAAAGCCCTTAGAAATGTGAATCCTTAGATATGTGTCGAAAGTATGGATAGCTAGAGATTTTATTTTGTTTGAAGAGAATGATAATGCATACATTTCAAGTAGTTACCAAGGAGAATGCTTTATGTGCATATTATAATGTTATATTCAAGGTTAAACCATAGAGAATTCTACTGGAGGAATAGGTGGATGAATATTTATCTTGGGGATATTTCAATGAGGCTTGTCAAGGCTAAGATTCTATTAGTGGGATTGGATTCATTTTATATATTTTAAAGACATGCATATTGTAGGTCAAATGTAATATATAAAGAGGAACAATAACCAACTTGGGGAATTCAAGGCATTATACTACTTACTAAAATATGATTTGAATAGAGGGATTGATAAGCTTCAAGTAATTGGTCATTATCCTATGGCTATAAATTATATGAAAGGAAGCCTCCAAGTATAATTTCATTTTCTCCTTCCACTAACACAACAATCAAAGGAAATATTTAATCAGTTTCTTTGGATAATATATACTCATATTTATATAGAGCACAAAAAGAATGTGAATCAACTCTCAAAGGAATACTTCAACTGCTTGAGCTTCGTGGTTCCTTGGAAGAAATACAAGATTTTTTTCAACAAGAAAAAATAGACATATTTCATATTATATATAAAATATTGTATACATATATCAAAATCACACTTCAAAATACATCATAGTCGAGTGAAAATACAAATCATGTTAACTAATATTATCACTATAAAACAAAAAAAATAAACCATCAAATAGTACTAATGTGCTTTTTCGGAACCATATGTGCGTCAATTACTAATGAAGGAAATATAAAACCAAAAATACCCAAAACAAATGTAGACTATCTTAATAGAATTTTCCTATCTTCATGGAATTGGTTATTGATGTAAGCAGCATAGTAGATCTCCCCTCGAGGGTATCGAAGACTTTTCATTTATAAATCATCTACCACTCTATTTTTTTCCCTGTATATATGTCCAAAATGCACCTCACAAAAATGTTCGATCATCTTAACTCAGATTCTTTGCAGCCTGTTTGATTAAAAAGGAGGTTCAAAACTTGACTTCTTTGAAACCCAATCAATCACCCATTTAAAATCTCCAAAAATGTTCAAATTATCAATTTAAAGCCACTTAGCACAATATAGGACACCCCAGATAGCAATGACTAAGAGTGAGGAAAGACTCCTTGCAATGAGAAATCATGTGTGGATAATGGACCACTTACTTCTTTCTTAATTACACTATGTGAGCATATAGAGATATTTTTCTACAACCTTATGGCCCTAGCAAGGTTACCAGAGAACAAAATAGATGACCAATTCAATTACAAATGTAAATCTTGATCCATATGCTCAGGCATTCAAGCATGCATGTAGCGCCTACACTAAGGGTTTGAGCCACATCTACACTGTTACCATATTGGTGAAGGGCGTTGGGTTTGATGCAGAAATTATTCAATCCAACCTAGAGATATTGTCTCCTACAATAGATCTACTACTTACACACATGCATCACCAAATAAAAACCACAAATTTCCTTCCCCAAAATATTGTTAGCTAAAATAAACATTAACATGTATAATCAACCATAAGCATAGATTTACAGGAAAGGGAACATGTAATTCCATTAATCATAAAATAAAAATGGTACAATTATACCTTCAACAGATGAGATTCTCTCCTCAAGCTTATAGTATGGTCTCATTCTCCTAATACAATAGAGCTCTCACGCTATAGTGTGGATACTAGATCTAACCACCTTTCCTCTTGGTGAGATTATATAGGCTCATTCTATCCTCTAGGAGAATGTATCTAGGCACCTAGGGGCTTGAGAAGTTAGGAATATCCTACAATAATGGACTCTTATCCAACGTACACATAAGTGGGTCAAGTTGATATCCTTGGGAATGAAAAACTCTAGATTTTTGTTTCGCAATTATGACCTTTTTCTCAATTATCTCAATTATGAAATAATTATAATTTCATAATTATAGTATTTTGGCAAAATAATTATGAGAAATTTCTCAATTATGTAATTTTACCCTTTTAACATGGAATAACCGCCACATAAGTAAATGTAGAGGTGAAAGGGGATGCATTCTAGCCAACAACTGAGGTAAGTTGAACTCGGGTTTCTCTCACTATGATGGAGTGGAAAATAGGGTTATAACTGTCGCTTCAAGTTTTCTTATGTCATCTTGTTGTTTGTTCATATTTCTCCTAAGTATTGATTGTCCTTTTGACATCTCTAAGTTTTCCTTTTCCCCCTTGGTAAAAGTTATCTAATTTTCACTTTCTAATACTTTAGAAGTTTGGATTGTCACCTATTCTAAATGTGAGAAGAGATATCTTCCTATGACCTAGCTATATTTTCTCACTCGACATGCACACCTCACAAAAGCATGAAAGCACATCTTTCTCTCCTAGTAAAAGCACACTTTTCAAATAGTGACCACACATGCATTGTGAATGGAAATTTCACTCTCTTGGGAAATTTTGCATTTATTGTTCTTAGATTGATTGCAGTCCTTCTAAACAACACATACACACTTCTTGTCCTCAACACGTGCGCACTCCCTATCACAAGCAAGTGTGCACTCCCTGTCCTTCACACATCCACACTCCTAGCTTGCATGCAAAGCACACTCCTAGAAAATAGGTCATCTTAGTCCCCCTCCATCATGAATTCACATCCGAGGGTATTTGGATGTGATGCATGTGTACATGTTCCAAAGGAGAAAAGGACGAAGTTGGATAATAAATATGAAAGGTGCATCTTTATTGGGTATAAGGATGGTTTAAAAGGTTACAAGATTTGGAACCCAGAAACAAGGAAGGTTGTGTACAACCAAGATGTGGTGTTTATAGAGATTAAAGATGTTGTTAAACATGAATTCCTACCAAAGGAAATTGAGAAGATAGAGTTTGAGCTAAAGGAGGATGAATTAGACTCTATAACATAACAAGATTTAGAAGAGGAAGAGCCACAAACTCTAGCTATGAGAAGATCAGTTCGGGAAAGAAGGCATCGAGAAAGGTATAGTCCCAGAACTATCAAGGATGCAATGGATTCAAAAGATGGAAAACTCTGGAAGGAGGCCATGGTTGATGAAATGGCATCCTTGCACAAAAATGAGGGATGGGATCTCGTGGAGTTGTCGGCTGGAAGGAAGCCCATCTGGAGAAAATGGGTGTTTGAGAAGAAGATGAATGTAGAGGGCAAGGTGGAGAAATACAAAGCGTGGCTGGTAGAAAAAGGTTATTCCCAAGTGTCGAGAATTGATTTTGGTGATAGTTTTTCTCCTGTTGCCAATGTTACTTCTATTATATTACATTTATTTATTGTTTTTGAATTTGATTTTGAGGTAGAACAGATGGATGTGAAGAAAAAATTTCTTCATGGGGATTGGAAGAGGATATCTACATGAAGCAACCTGAAGGATTTACGGTGAAGGGTAAGAAATAACTGGTATGCAAGTTAAAAAAGTCTTTGTATGGATTAAAACAGTCACCAAGGATGTGGTATCAGAAATTTGATACCTATATATGGGGACTTGGCTTCACCAAAAGTAAAGAGGATCACTGTGTGTATTTTAAAATAATTAGTGACCATGTTATTTATTTGGTCTTTTATTTGGATGATATGCTATTGATTGGAAATGACAAAGAAATTATCAAATATTTGAAGACCCAATTGTTCTCCAAATTTGACATGAAGGATCTTGGCGCTGCAAACTACATTTTGGGCACGAAAATTAAGAGAGATCGGGAAAAGAGGAAGCTCTGGTTAAACCAGAGGAAGTATGTTGAGACAATATTGCAAAGGTTCAATATGCATGATAGTAAACCGGTGAAGGTTCCTATTCCTGTAGGTGTAAATTTATCTGCTGAACAGTGTCCCAAGACACAAGAAGAAGAGGAGGATATGTCCTGTGTTCCATATGAAAGTGAATTGGGTCGCCTGATATATGAAATGGTATGTACTAGACTAGACATTGCACATGCAATGAGAGTATTGAGCAGGTTTATGTAAAAACTAGGGAAGGAGCATTGGACAAAAGTGAAGTGGGTTTTCAGATATTTGTGTGGCACTATTAATTTTGGTTTCTGCTACCATGGAATACCAGGATTGGACAGAGTTTTGGACATCCATGTTTTTGTTGATGCAGACTGGGCTGGAGATCTGGACCAAAGAAGATCTACAAGTGGGTATGTGTTTAGCCTATTTAGAGGTGCAATTAGTTAGATGAGTAAAAGACAGTTTGTAGTGGATCTTTCAATTACAGAGGCAAAATACATGGAAGCCACTCATGCAAGAAAGGAAGCAGTTTGGTTGCAGAGATTGTGTTCAAGTATGGGGTTGGTGCAACGAGCTATAAGGATAGACTGTGATAGAAAAAGTGAAATTTTCTTAGCTAGGAACCCTACTTACCATTCAAAGACAGAGCACATTGATGTTCAATATCACATTGTGAGAGATATGGTTGAGAATAAAAAGGTGTTGCTGGTAAAGGTGGACACTTTGAATAATGTTGCAGATGCATTGACAAAGTTTGTGATCACTCAAAATTTCTCTTGGTGTAGAGAAACCATGGGTGTTGCAGGGCTATACTAATGACTAAGCTCTCCTATGGCCCCCTTCAGAAAGAAAACAACAAGTTGGATAATGTTGGGTATGTGTTATATTATTTCCATGATTTGGACCCTATTTTTCGGTGGGCGGACCCACCTATGGATTTTTGCATGGTTTTGGGGCATGATGGTTTTCGGCCACTGGTATTTTGTAGATCCGATCAAGGGAACTATGGTTATGTTATAATCCAGGGTTAATGGAATGGGGTTTATGAATGCTTCAGCATGTATATATATGCATTGTAACACTAAAAGAAATATAATGAAAAATAAAGTTGGTAGTCTCGGTTTTGGGATCCAGGGAAAAATCTCTGTGTATATCTATTTTATGTTTTATGCTCTAGCTATTGTTTATTTTCTGTCTTTAAGAATTCGTTTGCAGCTAATTTCTATACAGGGTAAAAACCTACATCAAATCTCAAATCTTAAAAGAAGAGCTACGACACAATAGACATCATTGCGAACTTGTTTCTATTCAGAGCATTGAGACAGACTCCCATCAATAGCAAGAATATAAATTTTAGCTTGATTCAGATTCAGTGCCTATTTCAAGAGAAAATTTGCATGTAGAAGTAGAAATTCAATTTACACTTCCCAAGCCAATCATCAGACCTTGGGAAGAGCTTGTCCATAAAAATCAAATATATTCTCTTGGATATGACAAGGATGTGTCCTTTCATATTCCAGAATATTCCAAGCCCATTCAATTTTAGAGTGTTGGATTTCTTTATGACAGTTCACCTTCAGTTGTTCCAGATTATGCTCCTCTTACACAACAACCACAACATATTCATAAATGACAACATTGTGATCAATTTTTCCATATGAAATATTATTGTTTTTCTCTTCATCAATGTAAGCACTATCATAGAACCACTCATTATTCAAACAAATGCTTTAAAAAAAAGCATCCTGCAAGGAAATCGATTCATCTTGGATGGATCGCTTCTTGGCAATGGGAATCAACAACTAAGAAGATGTTCCAATCATATGTTAGAATCTATTATAGAATATTAAAATGCCTTGCAGTTTTTTTTTCACCATCATCTCACCTTGTATCTGACAGGGCGGAAATTATGGTAATCTACAAGATTCAAAGCCACATCAAGCGAGCCTGAGCCACAACCTGCCATACTAGATTCAGAGTTCTATCCGGAGACACATAAGTTATCCTAAGTCACAACTTGCTATACCAGATTCATAGTTGTAGCTAGAGACAAAGCTTCCCATGAGCATGCCTTTGGTTGCTGGTAAGCCTTAAACCATCTGTGCGTGGTGGAGACCTCCCTCTTCAAGTAACTGGGGACACTTCCACTAGAAGAAGACTTCATCTACTTTCTAGTTCTGTAAAAGTTCCAGAAATTTCATTAAGCATTCTAGAGTTGGTGGTCATCCTTAAACCACTGTAGGTTGAGACCTCCCTTTTTAGGCTGAGGTTCTCCCTTTTTTACGTTGGTTGTAGACCTCCCTTTTCTAGGTTGAAGGTATCCCTCTTCAAAGCATTAGGAGCACTTCATCTAGCAGAATACCTCACCTTCTTTCCAGATTTGAAAGAGTTCCAGGATATGCACTAAGCATTCTAGTGTTGGTGGTCATACTTAAACCACCCCCTTATGCCAACATTTCAGAGATCATATTCAGCCTAGTGTTCCCATGCATATTTTGCATGTTTTGTTTATAACTCTCTTCTTGGACTCATACATACCCCTTCGGATTAAGGGGAGGAATGTTGGACACCTAATCCTCTAAGGGTTGGTGTGGAAGTTGGGCACTCAAAGGGAGTCCAAGAGACGTTGGAATATGAATCCAAGAGTCACAAGAATGTATTATAAATGTATATCAATGTGAATAATAAATGCAATTCATTGTTTATCATTCATCTTTAGTCCACATTCCAGTTATGTTTGACAACACCAAATCCACCTTTCATGATAAGGACATTAGAGCACAAGTAGTCCTTGAAAGAGTTCACTTAGATGTGTGTGGAAATTTCTTGACAACCTCCACAACAAAGAACAAGTATTATGTTATATTTGTAGATGATTTATCACTTAAGTGTTGGATATTATTCAGAAGAAGAAAGACCTATTCTCAAAATTTTGTGAATTTAAAGCACTTGTTGAGAAAGACATTGGCAGGAAAGTGGAGGCTCTCAGGAGAAATAACAATGTTGAATATGTGTCGAATGATTTCAAGAAATTCTATGCAAAATAATGCATTTTACGAGAGTTAATAACACCCCATAATCCACAACAGAATAGGTTTACTAAAAGGAAGAACACAAGTATTATTTGAGTTGCAAGGGAGATGTTGCATGATCAAGGCCTACCATTGTACTTGTGGGATGAAGCATGCAACACAACAATATATGTGCACAATAGGATTCCTCATCATATTCTCAAGATGAGTACACCAGAAGAAGATTTTTCAGGGAAGAAACCAACATTTCAGGATCTTTGGTTCATCATTTTACTGTCATGTTTCCAAGGATGCAAGGAAAAGTCTAGAGCCGAGAGCTGAGTTGGGAATATTTTTGGGGTGCAGTGATACACCTCATAACTATCAGGTGTACCTTCCATATAACAGGATGAAATTTGTTCGTAGCGATGTGGAGTTCGATGAAGAGACAGCCATGAGATGTTCCCTTGGGAGGGAGCTTCAGTTGCATGCAAATGAGGAGATTTTAGCTCAAAAGGAATAACCTCAGGATGTTGTGGAGAAGCCACAAGAAGAGGAGAAAAGATTGGAAGCACCCACTCATGTTCAGACATCTAGAGATGGAAGGAAGCCCACCAGGGAAGCTGAAAAATTATTGCATGATGCTATAGATAATGTGGGAGCACCCACATCATAGCACATGCAGAGGAGGTCACCAGATCAGTACACTGGGTACATGTTTCTCATGTGCGAGCTAGTTGGGACATAACCATCCTCATTCAATGAATAAATGTAACAAATAGTATTGGTTGACGCCATGGTAGAGGAATATGATTCCATAGTCAGAAAACATGTTTTGAAAGTGGTCCCAAGACCATATAAGAATTTAGTGGTAGGTTTGAGGTAGATCTACAAGGTGAAGCAAGCAACAAAAGGAAGCATCGAGAAACACAAGGCCAAATTTTTGGCCAAGGGATTCTCTCAAATGGAGGGAATTGATTACGAGGAGACCTTAGCTCCAGTAGCAACGTAGTCTTCTATCAAATAAATTCTAGCACTTGCAGTGTAGATGGGATGGAATATCCATCATATGGATGTGATGAAAACATTTCTTAATGGAGTGATCAAGGAGGAGGTGTACATTGAACAACTAGAAGGATTTGAGACCTTCAACAGAGAGTTTCATATGTTCATACTCAAGCAAGTGTTGTATGGATTGAAACAAGCACCCCATGATTGGTACACTAGGATCAATAGTATTTCACCAGGTTGGGCTTCACCAAAAGTGAAGCAGATGCAAAACTTTACCATATTTTTGTTGAAGTTATATAGTTGATTATAGTATTATATGTTGATGATTTGATTTTAACTGGTGATGAGAAGTTTATCAAATATTTCAAAGAGGATCATGCAAGAGAATTCGAGATGAAAGACATGCGACTCATGCATTATTTCCTTGGTCTAGAAGTATGGCAAGGAGATGGGGAGTTGTTTGTCTCTTAGGGAAAGTATGCCAACAAGATATTAAAGAAGTTCCACATGGAGAGTAGCATACCCACGGGCATTCCTCTAGCAGGCATTTTGAGGAAAGAGGACCCAACTTTAGGTGAGGAGGTGGACGCCACTATTTACAGACATCTTATGGGTTCACTCATGTATTTGGTGAACACACGACCGAACATGTGTTATGTAGTTAACCAACTTAGTCAAGTAATGGTTAAGCCAACCAAAATTTATTGGAAAGCAACCAAACATGTGTTGAGATACCTTAGAGTCACTACTTACTATGGTGTTTGGTACTGACGGACAGAGGGAGTGAAGCTTCAAGGCTTCACAGATGCAGAGTATGCGTGTATTCCACTAGATCAGAATATCACTTCAAGAGGAGTCTTCAGTATTGGGTCAGAAATAGTTTCTTGGTATAGTAGGAAGAAAATATGAGTTGCATGTAGTTCATCAGAAGAAAACTACATGGTTTCTAGTCAAGAATCTTGTGAATCTATTTGGATGAGGAAGATTCATGTTCAATTATTTGTTCAGATGATGGATCCCACTTTGATTTACTGTGAAAATCATAGTTGTATCAAACTCTCTGAAAATATTGTTTTTCATGTTCAATCCAAGCATATCGACATATGGTATCCCCATCTATGAGATTGTGTGCAGAGGCAGATTATGTTGTTGGAATACATTCCTACAGAAGAACATGATGCAAATATTTTGATAAAGGCATTGTCAAGAAGAAAATTCAAATTCCATAGAGGCAGGGAGTGTTGAAAATGACAACAAGAAAATATTGATTTAATTTTCCCTTGGATTAAATTACGAGAAAATTGTAATTCCACATCACAAGACAACACGAATGTGTTAACTAAGTTAGTTTGAATTAGTTGGCTTAATTAATTCGAGTTGAGGGCCTAACTTGGGGCATGTAGAGTGATTCCTAAATTTTAGGAGCCTAGGTTGAGTTTAATTGAGTTGTAATAATTTAATTTAGTTAAACTGAGTAAAAGTGAGTTAAACTAGTTCCAAATTTTGGAGGAAATAGTGGGAGGTCTAGTAGTGGGGTGTGTACTCAATGACCTTCCAGTTAATCGATAAATCAACCATAATTAACTCATGCATGCATGATATTTGAGTTACCCAGTTGATATTGGAGTTCAGGGGGAGTATACTATCAGTTGTATAATTATCCAAGTTGTACATGTGGTGCATGCAGTTAGAGAAGGACCTATAGGGATTGCACAGTTTTGGACGGGGAATTTCCTAATTAATAGGGGGCTAATTCCCAAGGAAACCACACAAGGAAATAGGGGCTTGGGAAAGTAGGAAATTGGTAAAGTATTGACCAGAGCAAGCTTGTGAAGCAGTGAGATAGATTGTACTAGTGCAGAGATTGTCCAAACTTGAACAAGAATTGTATTTCTTCTCAATTTTCTTATTAATAAAATACAAATAGGAAGGGATTTTGAGTAGTGGATTTCTCCTAGATATATCCTTTGTTATGTGTGTTAATTGATTGTGTCGCATGTTTTTTATATTGATTCTCAATCGTGAATTACTTTCCACAGATGAGTAGAGTATATTCAAGTCTATTGTTTTAGAAAATTACATTATCAATTTGAATCTACAAGGATTTTCTACACTATCCATCATCTAATTCAATAAACCTCCTTTATTTTTCTTATTAATTTTTTTCCATATCCTTCCCTTTTTATTTATTTTATCATTATTCAATTATCTATAATTTCTTCTTATTTGGCTCCTAATTTCTCCCATTGAGGATATTAATCCTCTCTTTTTTTATTGTTTGATGGCATGTCCATGAATTGTGGGATTGGATTTTGGTTTAAGGAAATATTACCTATGGGTATATAAGACGTTAAATTCACTTAAGGTTCACACTTGGCTTGGTCCACACCAAGGATGAATTTTTTCAATGTCTTCTTGAACCACTTCCTGCACATTCACATTGAAACCTATGCAAAAAATTCTTATTTGATCTACATTTTTTCAACACTTTGTATGGGTCAGTATGCACCCAACTAGAGATTGAAAAGAGACCAAGGCATAATCCATTTCCAAACTATATTCCTTTGAGTTTAGTCATGGAGGCATAAGATTCAATTTCTTAGCCACTCATGCTAAATAATGAGATTTCCATTCCTAAGGAGAAATTGTACCTTACCCTCTTATTCTATAAATTCTTCTACTCAAATCCATTATTCCATCTTTCCCATTGAATTGTAGAGTACATCACCTTTTCTTTCATCTTTTCCACATCTTTCTCATAATGACAGATACCCTTCCTTGAACCTTCAAGATCACAGAGAATGAATAACTATTGTAACAATGAAAATTCTATATGATTCTCCACACTCCTTGATAGATAGACTAGTTGACACTCAAATCTTGTGTATTACGCAAAACCTTTTACTAGGAGGAGTGTAAATGATGTTATTGAGGTCAACCCCTAGGTTATTATCCATTTCATAGAGGTTTCCTTTAATCGTATGAAGGGAATTAAATAATTCATAACAATGTGATTAATCCCACAAGCATGCTCCATGGAAATCGAGGTATAATTATTTAATGTGATAAACAAATATATGCTTAAGTGAAAAGGGTTGCAAGGGAGATGGGATATGACATTTAAAACACCTTCACGACCTCACCTTTAAGACTTGACAATTCTATGGGGAGGAAGATATTATTCCCAAACATTGTAACTTCACAAGGGTGACATGTGGATATGATTTCTATCTCCCCTCAACCCTTTACCTATAGGCTTCCTTCTTACATTTGAATCCCACAATTTGAGTCATTGTTTTTTGGACCCCTATATTTTCAAGAGTAGTGTGTCCTTATAAGACAACACATACTTTTCTTCTTCTTTTTTCTAAGGAAAAAAGGAATGTATTTTATTTATAGTCAAAATAAAATGTATTTACGTAGATGCTTAATCATCATTCATAAGGCCTTTAACCCAGATAAGTTTTTCTATATAATCATTAAATATCATTTTATAAAATAAAAATGAGTTTTTTTTTCAGAAGAGTAAGAGAACTCATACTTCTACTTCATTATAATGGTTATTCCCCACACAAACTCTAACCCTCTATGTCCATGTTTTTTTGTAACTAGGATAATTATAGGTTAGGGCCAACTTGTATATTAGATGAAAGAAAAATCTACCCACAATGTGATGCTATCACCAGAATAAGCTTGATTGAACTTGGATGCCCCTTGTCATAATTTAATTCCCCCAAAAGTAGCTTTCTAGGTCCCTATAATATTATTGTAGCCCATTTATTTTTATTGTTAGTGTAGCCCACTATTGTTATTTTTGTGCCCATTTAGCCCCCATATTTTTATTTTTATGCCCCATATAAGCCCGTTGTTTTAATTTTTGTGCCCTTATATTATAATTGTTATGTAGGCTCTAATTACAGTGTGACTACTTAGACTCCTATATATAGCAAGGAGGTATATTCATTTGTATCATTCAAGAATTTTTCATTTATGTGATGTAAAGGAGGTTTCCCCTAGAAGAGGCTAATTTTGAATTCATTGATCTAACTTTTTTTGATTTGATACATAACATTTTTTATCAGAGCTTTGGATTTTAGGGTTTCACTACTTCAAACATGCCATCTTGGAATTTTCCTTATAGATTTTCTTCTACAAGGATTTCGAATTTTAAATTGCAACCACATGGAGGAAAAATCTTGGTGAACTTTGCGTAGGAATTTCAAATCTCGTTTCATCATATTTTGTGATATATGGGCTGAAGAACTTAGGGTTTGGCATGCTCCATAATTCAATCTTAAACAAGTGACCTAGGAAAAATCGTCATAATGTTCTCTTCAAGTATCATATTTGAATTTCATAAAAATTGACAAAAAAAGGAATATATTTTATTTTCTCTTGTATCAATTTTAGGTTCGAAAGAGGAAACAATGACATGTGGCATTTTGTACAAGTTTTCTCTACTGAACTAGTCCATAATGAGGTCATCATGGGAGATTTGGAATAACAATATATTGAAGAATCCAATTTTGGTATTACTTGTGGCATTGTAAAGAATACTTAGAGTGCTACCACAGGACGCAATTTCATACCTTTAAGAGCATAAATTATAAAGATATAATAGTTTCAATTTTGAGTTCCTAAAAAACAAGAAAAAGATGTGTATTTGTTTTTAAACTTTACATAAATTTTGTTTGAAAAAATAGTTTGATGTGATTTAAAGGGAATAGTGAAGCATAGATATCGTTCCAAAATGACTCGAAGCAAGAAATTGGAGACACCTAGTAGGAAACCAAAAATATCTATTATTACGCATGAATAAGAGGAAGAAATGCAACATGATATATCAAAATTACGATACCATGTGCAACACATTTCTTTCTCGCAAAGAGTAACCAAAAATGAAATGGAAGATAATATGGAAGGTTTGAAGAATGGTATAGAAACAAAAATAGAGAGTTTAAAAGATAATTTGAAAGAATAAATGGAAGGTTTTAAGGATGGTTTAAAAACAAAAATGAAAAGGGACCTGGAAGATTTGAAGGAAGGTTTGACAAAGTTGCTACAAGAAATTCTTCCTAGTGGTGACAAGGTACTCCATGAAAATCATGATGAGGATAAAAGGAATATGAACTTTGATTTTAGAGACTCCAATAGTGAGTTTTAAGACTAGCCACATTCCAAAGATTGATATGAGGAAGTTTGATGGCAAGGATCTGGTAACACAGATACTACAAATGAAGCAATTCTTTGATCTACATAATGTGTCAAACACACAAAATGTACGAATTACATCTTTATATTCAGAACAAAGTCAATTTGTGTGGTATCGATGGCTTTGTTCTCATAAATAAATTGTCACTTGGACAAATTTTGCGGAAGGATTGGTAGCACATTATGAGGATACAAAGAGCAATACCTTCATTAGCCAATTGATAAATCTAAAACAAAAGGGTTCAATGGTGGAGCACATTGAGGATTTCCAAATATTGAATATCAAGGTAAATTATATTCCATAGGAACATAGGATTGATGTCTTCATAGGAACTTTAAAGGATAACATCCAACATGAGGTTCACATTTGGGAACCTGGTTCATTGGAGAAGGCATTCAAGGTGGCAAGAAAATTTGAAAGCAAAAATATGGAAACAAGGATGTCTACCACTCACAACTATAAAGAGGGAAGTGTTGTTGCTTCTATCTTTCCACAGCCTACAAGGTTGACATCACAACAATTGGAGGAAAATAGATCAAAAGGGATTTGTTATAGTTGTGATAGAAAATACACTAAAAGTCATAAGTGTGCAAAGAAGAAATTATTTTACGTAGATTTCGAAGAGGAGGAAGAAAAGGAACAATAAACATCAAAATAAGAGGATATACACCAGGAACCAACCCTAGAGAAAGAAGAAATGAATCCAACCATATATTGTAATGCATTGGTAGTAATTACCACTCCTCAAACTCTCAAGATAGATGGATACATCAAGCAGAAAAAGGTAATAGTGTTGATTGATTCAGGTAGTACCCATAATTTTATTAATTTTAAGATAACCAAGGAATTAAATTTCTTTCTATATCCAACACCAAAGTGCCAAGGAATGGTTGAAAATGGAGGAACTATAAATTTCTCCGAAAAGTGACATAATATCAAGCTAAACTTGGGGGAATATGTATTGAATAGTTCAATGCTTTCCATTCCAATGGGTGGTGCTGATGTTGTATTAGGAGTCTCATGGTTACAATCTTTGGGGAAGATAGTTTTTAATTTTCAAAAACTTTTCATGAATTTTTTTTTGGAAAGGAAAGGAAATTGAATGAAGGGGTAACACAAGGAAACCAAGGAAGTTAAATATATATAATGGCATGACAAATCTTTTCTAGAAATAGCAACAGGGAATAATTGCACAATTATGTTCACTAGAGGGTCAAACATCAAAATCGACTATTTCTCCAAATCTCCAAAAAGTCTTGGACAATCATTCCAAGTTTTTTTAGACTCCCAAATACCTCCCAACTATTTGTGATTATGATCATGTTATTCGCTTGATTCCAGGAAGTGTTCCTCCAAACATCATGCCTTACAGATATCCCTATGCCCAAAATAATGAAAGTAAACATGTGGTTGCAGAAATGTTAGAGGCTGGTATAATTCAACCTAGTCAAAGTTATTTCTATGCTCCGGTAGTATTGGTGCACAAGAAGGATGGATCATGGCATATTTATCTGGATTATAGGGAGCTCAACAAGCTCACTATTAAAGATAATTTTCCTATTCCTGTCATTGATGAATTGGTGGATGAATTACATGGAGAAATTTACTTCACCAAGTTGGATATTTGTTTAAGAAATCATCAAATTAGAATGAAGGCTGAAGACATTTTGAAAACATCATTCAAAACTCATGAAGGTTATTATTGTTGAGAATTTAGTAGGGTGTAGTTTAATTCAATTCTCTACTTGATAATCACTTGTGAACTTATTTCTCTTACTTATATATTCTCTTTATTAGCTTATTATGTCTTTCATCAACTCAATTATCAAAACACAAGAGACACAAGATTTAGGTTTTTCAATCCAAGGCCACGACCTCTCCCTCTTGGAGAGGAAAACCCGCAAGTAATTCTTCTTATAGATCTTAAATTGACAAGTACCATTTCCATGACCATGCCTCCAAGACCTTGTCATTGCTCTTCTTTTCTCCTTATATTTTCTTTGCATTTTTCTACACCATTGCTAGGGAGACTCGGTCCCTAGCCTTCCTTTTAACTTCGGCCTCCTGGAGATACCTTCTTTATTCACCCAAGTCTGAGATCCCTTGCTGTACTATTCCTCCTTTGCACTATAATCACTTGTGTTCCATTTCTGAGTTATATTTGGCTCAACACAAAGATACATATGATTCCTCTATAACCCAAGATCATACTGTAGTAACTCTTCTTTGTGTATTACTTCAACCCTTATCTGAGGTATGTGATACCTTCAGATTGAAACTTGTATCCACGCAGATTTCCCTTCTTCCACACATATAATCCTTTATACTTCATACTATATCACAGTCTTGAAACCATCCTCGGTCTTCTTGAAGTGATTGCAACATAAACGAAACAAATATTAGCCTTATCCATACATACCTAAAACAAATATCATTTCTCACATTTAATTACAGAACTGATCTTTTCTGAGTTACAACCCTTAAGTTCGATGTAATACTCTTTCTATGCAAAATGTATCTCACACCTTTTCACCACAGACTGATATGAAAAAATCAAATACATTCTAACTGTACTTATGTTATTTATGCGAAGTTTACTGGGCTATTTATAGTTGTTTGTTCTTGTAACTATCCGACCTATCAGTGATCTGTAGTGACATATTTTTGAGTCGACCTTTCCAGCATCTTCAAGCCAACTTTACAAGGAGTATCTCCAAAATATTTGAGTTTCCTTGAAGGAGACAAGTGACAAGGTATTGGAGCATATATATGTATCATCAATTTGTTCTATCACAAGTGTAACGTGATTCCATGATTCTAATTATATTTATGACTAGAAAAATCCCTAAAGAAATCAAGAAGAAGTATTTGACCTATAATAAAACTTCTTGCTCATGAAACCCATGAAGAAAGTATATACAAAATACATTTTATTATCTTTGTCTTCTTTATTACATAAATTCATAATTACATAGTAATTATGAAGACCAATCCTAGTTACACTTTTCAACACTCCCTCTTAACTATGGAGGTATTCATAATGGTACATGGTTACTTTCAATCTAAAGAATCTCATAAGAAGAATCGGATTGGTAATCGAATCTGTATAGAATCATATCAACCGGAATTGTCCTAGTGCAAGGCCTTGACTAACAACCCCATCTCTCAACGAGACAATGGGCTACAATGTTGGCGAGACACATGACTTATAAACACCATCGTCATTGTCTCTCCAAGGTACATACTCCACCTGGGTGTTCCCATAGTATGAACTTCTTGGAATATTCTTCTCTTCGGTAGCTAGCCCTCAAAGAATATCGTTCGATGAATACTCTTATCTTGAATTCCCTATCTCATTCTCAAAGAGTATTGAATACCAAATTATTACCCAATCCTCCATTCTGTCTTCCCAGTTGAAGACCAGATTGATGTGTCTATCTCTCCCTCTCATCCAGGGAGGACCTATTCCACAAGGGAATGTACTCATTCCTATACAAGGAATGTAACTAAGCTCATTCTTAGGAATTACCAAGTTTCTTCCAAGTAAGAAACTTACCCCCAAGCTCCCTCTTAACTAGGGAATTACATCAGCAATGGTGAGACACCCAACTACTCATGAAGAATTCCTCCCCTTGATGTCATGGATTTTGATATTGAGGAATATTTAACTTTAGCTTCATAGGGAAAAAATCATCCATGAGTCATTTCATCTACCAGAAAGTGATTCATCATTATTTCTCATATGGTCCACCTTTATGCCATACCATCTCCCAATGATCTTACATCCTTCCACATGATTGGAAATCCTGCATAAACTTATCCAGATAAACATATACATAAGAACTTTTAATTCAAAAGTTATCTCAGTGACGATCTTTCACCATTACATCTTCCTTGATATATCTCTTAAAGATATGTATTTTCAAGGGTCTTCCTCTTTACCAGACTTCTATTAGAGTCTACATGTCTTCCTAGGAGATCTCCTAGTCACATCTTCTTTGATTCTGGATGATAACCTACTCTTATCATGGTTTCACTTCATGAACTCTTCTTTTATTTCTCCACACAGTAACATTCATTTCCAGGAAATTCGAGCATACAACTCCTTGTTTGTATATAACCACCTCATATTCCATATGAGGACATATTTTATTTCATCTGTTAGTGACAACTTGTGTACCAGAAGAGATCTTCCTTCCTTTGATCATACTTCTAAAGATATATGTCCATCACTTGCAACCATATGACATGACTTCACATCATCCAGTGTTAGCATATATGTACCTTATATTATCCATTTGAGTCATCATACAACAATTTCCTTATAATGAAGAACTTCATTCCCTTGACCTGCTTCATCAATATGTCATCATGTCCTAATCCCAGATTCTACAAGATAGAATTCTCAATGAAACCCTTTGCTTTATTTCTAACCAGTGAATCAAAGGATGACTCCATTAGAAAGTGCCAACACCTATTTCATAGATGACCCTTGATCCATAATCTTCCATCAATTTTGTTATCAGTGAGGTTCCCAGGAGTCACTTCTTCTAATACAAGTGCTCCTTCCATGCTTCTATCATGGTGCTATTAATATACAATGCTTCCTATCATACTATTTTACAACCAAAATAAATCACTTAAAGAGGAAGATGATTTCAATCCTAATAAAATCCTCTCACTTATTCTTTCTTATATTTCTTTGGATCAAGTTCTTCCCTTTCATTTGTGACATAGGATTCTTCCTTTTTCCTTTTTTCCTTTCCAGATTTAGGACGATCCATTTTATAATACCCAAGTTCATTACATCCAAAGCATTGTACTTTGTCCATATTTCTTCTTTTATTATGAGGACCAAATTTACCGAATCTTCCTTTCTTCCTGGACATGGCTGCAAAGGCTTGATTCGCTTCACTTGATCCTGTATAGTGAAGTTTCCCCATTCTTCCGGTAGAGCATTCAACACCATTGTATTAATTTCACTATCATACATTACTTCTCCCAATTCCTGCAGCTGGTCTCGTATTTCATAAATCCTCATAAAATATGAAGTGATTACTTCCTCTCTTGACAATTTCATCTTGTATAGTTCTTGTCTTAGAGAGATTACTTCTCCTGCAGTACTCATGAAAAATAGCTCCACCAATTTCTCATATATTTCTTTTGTAGTTTCTAGTTTTGATACATAGGGTATGAGTGAGTCCTTAATGGATTCTATGAGAAATCTCTGGGCTTTTATTTCTCCTTTCATGTACTTAGCATGAGCTGGAGCATCTTATTTTGAGGGTCGAGCTGTAGATCCTTTGATGTAGCCCATAACTTCATCTTCGATTAGATTCAAATATTTCCTTTTCTTCCATGCACTAAAGTTTGATGGCCCAACCAATTTGTTGCTCTCTTTGCAATAAGTCATTTTGAGTAGAGTGACTTCTTCCTTCTATCAACTTCCTTGATGATGATGATGATGATAACTCCTTCTTAGATTGATTTCTTCAAAGAGGGTGATCTTGGATCCTTGATGATCAAGGATGTCTTCAAAGGAATTGGATAATTTGGATGGTGCTTGATTATGTGTCTTCCAACAATGAATTCAATATCATAAATATTTGATGGGAAAGATCATCTCCTTGATGATTGAATCCTTTGAATGAGATTGAAAGTCTTCTTGAAATGGCTTGAGAATCTTCCTTGCAAACTGATTTGACTTTTCAATGTATACTTTAAATCTTGCTTCCTTGAAGGTCTCCTTGTCAAGTAGCCCTTGTCTTCAGTGCCTTAGCTCTGATACCATGTTGAGAATTTGGTAGAGCATAGCTTAATTCAATTCTCTACTTGATAATCACTTGTGAACTTATTTCTCTTACTTAGATCTTCTCTTTATTAGCTTATTATGTCTTTCATCAAGTCAATTATAAAAACAAAAGAGAAAAAATATTTAGGCTCTTCAAGATAAGGCCAAAACCTCTCCCTCTTGGAGAGGAAAACCCACAAGTAATTCTTCTTATAGATCGTCAATTGACAAGTACCATTACCATGACCTAGACCCTTGACTCTAGCATGCCTCCAAGACCTTGTCACTTCTCTTCTTTGCTCCTTAGAATTTCTTTGCACTATTCTGCACCATTACTGGGGAGACTCGATCCCTAGCCTTCCTTTTAGCTTTGGCCTCTTGGAGATACCTTCTTTCTGCACCCAAGTCCAATATCCCTTGTTGTAATATTCCTAGTTTGCACTATAATCACTTCTATTCCATTTCTGAGTTATATTTGTCTCAACACAAAGATACATATGATTCCTCTATAACCCAAGATCATATTTAAGCAGGAGCATCCAGAAATTAGTTAGCAATGTGATTATGTGTTCACATGTTGTGGCTAATAAGAAGTGGGAAAATTTGATTATTACAATTTTAGTTAGCTTTAATTGTGAGAAGTTATTTTGTTTGATTTCCTAGTTTAAATAGGAATAAAAATAGCACTTTGGTTCTCCCTGTGAGGAGATTTAGCCAAATAGATTAGATATAAGGATAGGATAAAGTTTATTTGAAAGCTAATAAATGAAAAACCACTTTCAGTTAGATAGATAAGCATAAATAGGTGAGGTGTGATAGGAAAATAGAGATAGAGGAAGTGCGATAGAAGTGTGCGAGCAAAGTGGCAGAGGAGAGACAAAGAGGAGAAGTCAATGTAAAACCCAGCCATCAAAGGGCTCGACTCTGTGTATTCACATCTCTGATTAATTCCAAGAGTTTGTGTGTTTTAATTCTCCTATCTGTGTTAATTATCACTCTTTACTTCGTTGTTAAGTTGAATATCATGTTATCGCTCAGCACATTCAAAGAAGTTCGATTGATGGTGCGAACAACAAATACACAGTGACGTTTCTGTGTGAAAATTTGGGTGAAATCCTTGATTTGTGCAACTTAGAAGGTTCATACATCGGCCATTGCACATCGCAATATTTTAGAGTTACGTGCTAAGGCTTTACACAATAAGTTGTTTGCATTGTGATGCGAAGTAAATTAGTAGAGGAGCAGTGAGGACCGTTAGATCTAGGCGTAGATCAACGGTGGGGAGCACATCGCAACCATTGATAATTCACGCATCGTAAATTTTAGTATTTAGGCTTAAGACCTCACCTGGTAAGTTATCTTATTTGTGGTGCGGTAAAGAGTAGAGGTTGCGATAAGGAAAAGTGATTGTGATGCGATGTTGCGCATATCACATATCACAAGGGATAAGGAGTACGTTGATCGCTAAACTCTAAAATTTGCGACAAGCGGTGTGGAGTTCGCTGCAAATTGCGAAATCGCAAAATCGCAGAATTGCAAAAGTGTTAGATTGTGTAATCAGTGTGGAGGCAACTTATAGAAAGTGTGAAGTGTGATTACGCGGTGATTGGTCCATTCTATGTGGGCCATAAAAGCATAATTATATGCGCGTATACTCTTTTAATGAGTAATAATCCAGGAAACAGGCAGACAATTAAAGTTTATGCGTATTGTGGGTATTTGCGGCCTTTTGGCTGCATCAATATTGTAGTAACTCTTCTCTGTGTATTACTTCAACCTTTATCTGAGGTATGTGAGACCTTCAAATTGAACCTTGTAGCCACACAGACTTCCCTTCTTCCATGCATATAATCCTTTATACTTTGCACTGTATCACATTCCTGAAACCATCCCCAGTCTTCCTAAAGTGATTGTAGCATGTACGAAACATATATTAGCCTTATCCATACATACCCAAAACAAATCTCCTTTTTCGCATTTTATTACAAAAATTTTCTTTGTTGAGTTACAACCCTTAACTTCGCTGTAATACTCTTTCTATGTAGACTGTATCCCACACTTTTTCACCTCAGATTGATCTGAAAAGCTCAGAGACATTCAAACTGTACTTATGTGATTTATGCGAATTTTACTGGGCTATTTATAGTTGTTCATCCCTGTAATTAGATGACCTATTAGTGAATTGTCGTTACATATTTTTTAGTTGACCTTTCCAGCATCTTCAAGAAAAAATTTCAAGGAGTATCTCCAACATCTTCGAGCTGCCTTCAAGGAGCTAAGTGACAAGGTCTTGGAGCATATATATGTATCATCAATTTTCTCTATCACAAGTGTAACATGACTCCATGACTCTAATTATATTTATGACTAGACAAATCCCTAAATACATCAAGTAGAAGTCTTTGACCTATAATAAAACTTATTTCTCATAAAACCCATGAAGAAAGTATATACAAAATATATTTTATTATATTTGTCTTCTTTATTACATAATTAATAATAACGTAGTCATCATGAACACAAATCTTAGTTACACTTTACAACAATTATGTTTTTTTGGTCTGGCCTTTTGGCCTTACTAATGCACCTTCCACATTTCAAGGTTTGATGAATTCCATTTTCAAACCCTTCCTTTGAAAATTTGTGTTAGTATTTTTTGATGATATACTAATCTACAACCAGTCTTGGAAGGATCGTGTTCAACATGTTGATAGGGTGCTCAAACTATTGGAGGAGAAACAATTATATGCAAAAACCTCCAAATTCTTCTTTGGAATACATGAGGTGGAATATTTGTGTCATATTGTATCTCATGAGGGTGTTAAGGTAGACCCTAAAAAAATTAAATCCATTAAGGAATGGAAAATCCCCACAACCCTAAAGAATCTTCGAGGATTTCTTGGGTTGAAAGGGTATTATCGCAAGTTTTTTAAGAGTTATGGGAGAATAACAACGCCTCTAACAACATTATTGAAGAAAGATGCATTTTCTTCTAAGGCCTTTGAACATCTTAAAGAGGAAATGTGCCAAGCACTGGTCTTAGCTACACCATTTTTCACAAAAAAACCTTTATTGTGTAATGTGATGCCTTAGGAAATGGAATTGGTGTTGTTTTAATGCAGGAAGGAAGACCCATTTCTTTTAAAATTCGTCCAATCAAGTAAAGTATTTACACAAACCTATTTATGAGAAGGAAATGTTGGAAATACTGCATGAACTAAAGAAATTGCGACCTTACTTAATGGGAAGACACTTCAAGGTAAAAACAGATCACGATAGTCTTAAATACTTTTTGGAACAAATATTATCTTCAAAAGAGCAACAAAAATGGTCCATCGAGATGTTGGGTTATGAATTTGAAATCATCTACAAAAAAGGGAAGAAAAATGTTGTTGCATATGCACTCTCGAGAAAGGATGATGATACAGAATCAATGCTCTTTGTCATTTATATTATCCAACCTGAT
>JAXQQM020066973.1:0-65129 GCA_034641835.2 Pinus albicaulis | reverse complement strand
TGTGTCATAATCCACTCATATGTTCATATATTGCATTTGTTTCATTTCTGTTTATACACTTCCATAATTTCCATTTTATTTCTGTCTTTCATGCTTTATGATTGTTAATCACTGATCAGTGTTCTTGTTTCAGGCTATAGATAGGCAGCCCGGGCATTTTCATAGCTTTTTGACTAATGACATGGAACTAACATTGTTCTGCTGCTAGTTTGCTTTTCATAGCTTTTGTTTAATTTCGGTATTGCTTTGTTCATTTCAGTTTTGCTTATCTTGCTTAGGTAGTTAAATTTAGATATACTAATTTGCTCATTGGCATCTTGAGTTGCCTCAGCGTATGTGCAGGCGGAGTGATGGTGAGGAATTGTATTATGAAATGTGTGGTTTAGTATTAGTTTCTTTTAAATTAGATATATTAAAATTTCTCATAGCATCTTCGGTTACCTCCGAAAACCCATAATTTGGGTAATTAGTGAAGAATTGTATTATGAAATATGTGATTTTGTAAGTATTAATTTCTTTTCTGCAAAACTTAGATATATTAAAACAGCATATAGCATCTTGATTTACTCAACCACAATTTGGTGATGGTGAGGGATTGCATTATGAAATGTGTGAGTTTAATATTAGTTTACTTTAAATTGAATATTAAATCATGCATGACATAAGGATTTACTCAAGCCACGAGTGGGGCTGATGGTGAGGATTGAATCATGAGTGTATGGTTTAGTATTAGTTTACTTTCTACAAATTAAATATCAGTTACTCAAGTTGTTTATGATTACCTCCGAAAATCATAGCTGGACTAATGATGAGGGATCAGAAGATAAGTTGATGTAATTTGATTTAGATTTACTTTATTGCAACTTTTGGATTTCTTTCAGCATAGTTTCTTTTGTGTTTAGACAACATCAAGAATAGTTTGGTTTTCATGCTCAATAGTTCGCTGTTTTGATTTATTAGACTAGCAGCACATTTTCATTTCAGCAAAAGATTTTAATTTCCTTTCAAGTTTTGTCATTGTATGTTTCAAATTCTTTTTTTTTAAATTTCAAGTTGGTAAATCATTATAGAGGATATCATTTCCTTGAACAATCATAACCATACTTGTTTTTATTTCCATCTCACATTAGAAAACCAAAAACGACAAAAAGTTAAGAAATAGGTTATCTTGCACATATAGTGCGCCGCACTTCATCAGCTTACGATTCCGGATTGACAAATTAAATGCGGCAATTTAGGACACACTAAATTGACCCAAACGGGTTCCTATAATGTGTTGGTATCAATGGACTGGTTAGAAAAACAGAAAGTTATGTTAAATTATTTAGACAAAACAATACACTGCATAGATAGTGAGGGAAAAGTTTTGATAGTGAAAGGAAAACCCAAACCGATATCAATAAGACAAATAACAACACTTCAGTTAAAAAAAACAAGAAGAAAGGGCTGCCAAGTGTATGTTGTGCATGTGGAAGAATAGGGAGAGAAACTTGAGGATGAGTTTGTGGAAAACTTACCAGTCATCTGAGAGTTCAAGGATGTGTTTCCAGATGAAATTCCTCATCTACCCCCAAAAAGAGAAATTTATTTCTCAATTGACTTAGTGCCAGGAGCAACACCAGTCTCTAGAGCCCCATACCAAATGAGTACCCCAGAATTGATGGAGTTAAAACTGTAACTACAAGAGTTGCTGGATAGAGGCTATATAAGACCAATTGTATGCCCATGGGGAACACTAGTACTATTTGTCAAAAAGAAAGATGGTACATTCAGGATGTGCATAGATTATCGTCCACTGAATAAACTGACAATTAAGAATAGATATCCTCTACCCGGGATAGATGATCTATTTGACCAAGTTAGAGGAGCCACAGTATTTTCAGAAATTGATCTAAGGATAGGTTACCATCAACTGAAAATTAAAGATGAAGACATAAGTAAAACTACATTCAGAACTAGATACAGACACTATGATTTTGTGGTCTTACCTTTTGGTTTGAATAATGCACTTGCTACTTTTATGTGCTTAATGAACAATGTCTTAAATAAGTACTTGGACAAATTTGTTATAGTATTTATAGACGACATTATGATTTATTCTAAAAATGAAGCTCAACATAAAGAAAACCTCAGAATTGGTTTACAAATACTCAGAGAACATAAGTTGTATGCTAAACTGAGTAAATGTGATTTTTTCAAGGATAAAATTCAATACTTTGGATGTAACATCTCTCATCTCGGCATTTTTTTTCTAATTATAGTAATATATCTAACTTATTACTATAGTTCGTTGTATTCTTACATATTTCTGCTGCTCACAACTTTATTTACTTCACTATGTTTATTTACTGATAAGAGCATATTCAACCTTCAATTACAACTGTCCTCTAAGATAATATTCTTTCTTTTTAGTTGATATGGATATGGTATTCTAACGTACCTCACCCTTTCCATTTAGGGGGATAAGGTTTCTATGAAACTCGTATCACCTTACATTTATTCTTTCCCATTTACTATGTTTGTAATTATACATAGGTATTGGATCATGGAGTATTATACCGAAACTATCCATTTCGAGGTAATATTTAATTTAATACTTTCCACTCTATTTTACAATATGGATCTTTTTAACTATATCACTTTCACATACATAATTTGAATTAAGTCAAACCCTCTTTGACTTAATCATTTAAATTTGATATTTCTCCTACATGATTGAGTATATATATATCTCACCCACTTCTGACTTATACTATTTGTTCTCCTGACCTACGCTGCATCCACATTGTACATTCTCAATCTAATTCTGTGATAACCTTTATTATGTGACTAACATAAGTATATATATACCCCTCCAATATACTTAAATATATTCACCACATTTTACTTAATACATATAGATGCCTACTCTCTTAATAAGAGAATCATTTCTTTTAAATACCACCATGACCATCACTTTAATTAAACATTACAACTATGGTCTCGATGTATGCGTTCGAGATGCATTCAACCCTACTTTAAATAAATTGTAATATATATATCTTAATGTCTATTATCCTCTTCATATACCCACTATTCAAGTATTAATTTATTTAACAATAGTCAATAGGTGATTATTCATACACCTTCCCATAATCTCACATTTATTACAATACTTGGGAATATATATATTACGACACTTATCAAAAAAAGTTGAGATTACTTATCCACTTGGTTACTCATCTTACTAGTTGTACTAATGCCTCCATGCCATTTAAATTTATATACACAACCCCTCTCTTAATATGTTCAATATTAAAAAATATTATGAACTATTAGTAAATATATCATTTACTTTCAATTTACATTTTCTTCCTTATTATGAATATTCTAGGACCACAATATTCATGTGTGAAACTCTATATCATTAAAATTAAGCTTGATTTTCCATTAACTTTCAACCTTTACACTTTCATTGTATGCGAAGTTTAATTCAACTTATCTTTAACCAAATAACTTTACTCCTTATATTACACATTATAGCATATTCTACCATATTAACTTACATGTTTACAAAATTAAGGATTCGATATTTAATTTAATACAATTATGCCCCTATATTACTTTTGTCTATATGGATTATTAACTCCTGTTACATTTATATGTGGATGTTTACACCCTTTAACACTAAGCCACGTAATTTTATAATGATGGTATCGATTTCTAGTTAGATACTGCATTTATCACCGTATGTTGATTCTTCATGTTACTTACATGGTTTCACAACTCGGCATAATAGGTATGGCTTACTGTGGCACTCGTATGTACATAAATTGTACCATCAGATATTATTTTCTCCTACCCATAATATTATAATATTTTTTTCTACGTCATGGGATTCTTGGTGTAAGTGTAACCATCCTGATCACACAGGACTATTTACTTGACAGTCAACTTTAGTACCTAACTGATATTCCTGAGATTACATTTTTTCAGATATCAATCTTGATCAGTTACTTAGTGTTTCGATGCACCAAACCACAGTTGGTGAATTTCTCGGGTTGTGTTGGCATTAAATCCTTTGTTTGTACATGTTCATGTGGCACCCTCATTCAGTTATCATTGTGCTGATCTGAGGGAGGATTCCCAATTCGCGGACACGTGGACGACAAAGATTTTAGGTGTCATTTATGGTTTAAACATGTATAAGAAATTTGGTTTTTGGTTTACGGTATTTCTCATTTGGTTTTCAAACCAACTCTAGCCATGGTTCTTCGGAAGTCACTTCAGCACTGTAGTGAGCCTCACAACCATACAAGGTCGAAGACATCGAGGGCCTTCTACAACCCAGGTCTTTCCTAGATAATTCCAGGTAAGACGTGATCCTTCTTCCGTTAATTTCTCAGCCAGCTACTCTTGTAGCTTGAGATGTATTTTTGCTCTTTAATATTTAGTTCAATTACTTATCCTGTTCTTCATGATTTTACCCAGTAAGAGTTTTATAAACTCCTCCATTTGTATTTCTTTTGTTACTGATAATTTGTACACCCTGGTACCTATAGTGGACTATTTAGCTTCCCAATTTCTCCGACCTTAACAATAACAATGTTCATATTCAGGTTGGTCTTCAAATTTCGTGGAAGATCTAGAATAAACTCATGATTCCGTACTGCTATATTCCATTTTCTACACATATGGAACTTAGTTTCCAATCCTGTATAATTTAATTTTTTGTAGCTCTATATATAATAGAGTATGGTCTGAAATCATTTATTTGATATTTATGACTATCTAATTGGGACTGTATTTACCCTTCATTGAAATTAAATATATCACCTATAAAAAATTTGTTACTGTATTGTATTTTCCATCTATGTTTCACAACCATGTTTCCTATTTCGTTTGTGTGGAAAACAAATCCGCAGGCATATACATATATGAAGGTTTTTCTATTTTTCAATCTCCAATACCTGTTTTATAATTTTCTACTGTTAATATAGTACATAGGTCTTTAATCCTATAGTGCATGAAAGTTATTACTATAGCTATGCATTCATATTCATACATGTATCCTTTGAATATTTCTCTTCAATACAGTGTTCTCTTCTTTATGTATATACTGTTATTTCATATTGTCATTTCCACACATACATGTTTGTATATAGATTGGAAAGTAATACCATGAAGTTAATCAATATTCATGTATAGTTAACTTCTACTCAAATGTATATCAATCTAAAATATCATAATGTTTTCTCATTTCAAGGATACATTCAATTTCTGCTTTTAGCATAAATGAAAATTCATATGCATTTTCACATTAACTTCAGGTCTGAGTTATTCTTCTCTAGTTAGAACAAAAATATTTAACGTTACCATACAGAATCTCTGTTAGCTACAAAGTATCTGCTTATTCCATAGCTGTATATTACTTTCTATTTGAGAATATATTTCTCAATAAACTGTACACTTTACTAACAAAATGCTAAACCAACTAAATTATGGAAATGTCAGTCTCCTGTGAGATACCTAATCTTAGATCTAGACCCATCACTGGGTTTTGGATATTCTGAGAGTTGGTCCTCTATAGAATATGTCTGTACAGCTATACAGAATGAACTATTACTTCTATAGTAGTTTATGTTAAATGTACAGACCAATAATATATAATTATAATTCACATAATTTCTAGTTTTTACACACTGATTAAACTTAGAATTTTCATATTGCATGGCTAATTTATCATTCCAGTAGCTCATCACAACATTAAAATTTTAATTCAAAGACTATTCCTAATTAAATGTGCATACTACTTAGGTTTGAATAGTTTCCTCCCAACCTTAGAGCTCCTTCTCCATAGCTCACCCCTGAGCATACATATTTTCCTCCAGTGATAGACAACCCTTTTTCTATCCTAGAACAACTTATTTAAGCTTAATTTGGCCAGCCTGTTCCCCTTAACAGTGTCCAGTTAATTCAGGATGTTGTATTCTCGTTTGCCTAGGCTTTCCCTCTGTTTATTCCACAAAGGTACTTTTAAAGATAGATTTTTTGCTTTTAGATTTATTCCACCTATTCCCAATAATTTCCTCTTTATTGGGGTATTTATATATTTATCTCCAAATCGAATTTTTATAATCTTACTTTATTCCTTCCAAGGATTTCTAGAAGTCTAGGAAAGTCCTACAACCTTATCTATCCTCATGGACTGGGTTTCCAGATCTCAAATCTCAATCTCGTCATTGCACATTAATTTCCATTTTATTTTATTAACTTAATTTAATAAAATATGTCCAACCTCAATATGTTATTTGGGGTCCACTTTGACCCTTAGAGTTCTTAACTTCCTATTTTAAAAAGCAACAATTTAGGGACATTACATACTCCCCCCACTAAAACTGAACACCGTCCTCGGTGTTACCAATCTCAATGTTGATTTCTCAACTCGGGATGAAGATTCCTCCTTCATCTTTTCTCATGGCTCCCAGCAGTTTCTTCGAAGTACAAGCACCTTCCTCTGCTTTTACTCTACTCACTGCTATACACTAGAGTTTGATTTTCTTCCGGCTTCCATATAAGAAGTATATCTGGAAGAATATTTTGTTCTTGTTTCTATCTGTGCACATTTCATATCAATTCATATGAGTAGTATCATATACATATATTGATTAGAATAATCACAACAAAATTCTAAACTTTAATAACTTCACTAAATTCATTTGGTAGCAAAACCCTTCAGGTTTCATAGTAGTATAGTGTAATTTTAGCATAACTACTTATCATTCCATGTTTTTCAGTGAGACTTCCTCCTCACGTAAATATGGTCTAGCTCGAATTTCTTGGTGATTTCTCTATAGGTATTTTCACCTTTGACTCCTTTGATCAGAGTGTACAATTCATTTTACATACTTTGCACTTAAAAAAAAATTATATATATTTTCATTATAATTTTCATACTGTAATAGTGAATTGGAAGAAAAAGCCACGTAATTCCAACATATTCCAAAAATGTATCAGCCATTGTATTTTTAAGTATCATTAATATAGGTAGAATAATAATACATTATAAAACCATGCTTCAATGGCTAAGATTCTAGTTCAGACATTTTGAAACAAGAGGCATCAGTATCCATGACAACGTAACACCCTATCTGGGTAATTTTAGTTCATTAGTGAGCTTAGGATTAGTTCTGAAGGAAGTGAATCATACGACAAGAAAGTGGACAAAAAATGACCTAAAAAGGGAACCTTGCGATTAGCTACCAATGTAGAAATTTTAGCTGACGAAATTAGACGTACAAGGTGAATATTTGTAAGAAATGGCATAAATTAATAGAGGAATTAGTTCCAGGAGTAACCTGAGTATAAAATAGAAATATAATTGTTCCACGCGAATGTTAGATGATATTTTTACATGTCCTTAGATTTCTATGGAAACAATATTTAGTGCAGGATCCCTAGCGAGAGATACGAAAAACCAACACACTACTACCTGTAACAAAAATATTATTGAGCACAGATATGAAAGAAAATTAACAAGCATGCAGAAATAATTTTGTCTCATTTGTAGGGGAAAGTAATTTTTCTCGCTAAACTAGGAGATAGGGGTAACCACTCTACCACATCACAATAGAATTTGGTTCATGATAAACCGTAACATAGCCACTTCTCACTAGAGGATAACCATCGTATAACTTGAGGAAAGTAGTCCAAAACATTTTTTTCGGCTTAATAAACTTAATAAATATATTTCACCTTGTGATAACAAAAAACCTATGATGGAAACATACCGATAAGCGTACAAGAAGAATCACAGGTGATGAAGCTTCTATGCTAAGAGGAAACCAAACTCAGAATGCATCCTCCCTCTTTCCTCAGAATCGAATGAAAACCACAAATTTTTATTTGAAAACCATAGGTAGAAATAAAAATAATAAAAAAATTAATTTCAAAGAGATACATTTATAGTGAAATATTTACCTCTGAAAACGAAAACATAACTCTTTCTCAGCATTAGAAGTCATGCATAAGTAACTAGAGATTCATTCATCGAAGGATTGTGTCCTTGATGGTACAAGGAATATCACAATGCGAAGGAGTTATCACATAGGTATGAATACCTAATAAAAAATGTAGACTGAAACCTTATGACGTATGTGTCTGTGAACACAGACGGATGTACAACTGTGAAACCCTATAGTTGTCTTTTCCCATGGAGGTGAAAATCGTGAATGAACAAATGAGAAAAGGTTTTTGTAGGCTTACGGTTCTAATGGGATAAATGGCACCGTTGGATCTCTTGTTTGAATCACTGTCGTTCAAAAATCCTGATTTTTTAACCAATGTGATAGAAACACGTTCTAAAATGAGCTGGAGAAAGGATATTGGTAGCACTTCCTCCCAAGTACCTTGATCTCCCTAATCCAATTATTACGCACAAAGGACCCTAAAAATTCAATGTTAAGAGATTTATATGTAACGTTCATTACCACAAAAGGGGTACATTATCACCCTAAGGTACATAGTAGTATAAAAATATAAAGAGGCTCATGGGGCTAAATGTTTGAAATGCAAGGTTGTAAATATCCTAATCTTGAACCCATTAAATGGTGTGCACATTGTGTGTAACTTACATTATAACATAATAAAGGGAAGTAGGAATAGGAATAGATAAAGCCTTTAAAAAAACCATACATATACACGAAAAAACTGAGGGGGTCTACAATGTAATGTAGAAGTGGAGAATTGAGAACGCTGTAACAAAAATATTAACATAATACAATGTTATATTATTCATATGAAACCTTTAAGTGAAATGCACTACTTAAAGGAGTATTAAACCATGACCCAAGAATACAATCATTGTACAATGAAGAAAGATAAAGGAATATAGAAAAAAAATATAGATTTTGATACTAGAGAAATACAAAAAAATGGGTATGTGACAACTAATATCAAAGTTATAGGTTCAATAGTGGAGCCTATATCAAACCCGCAACTGCAAAATAGAAATTATTAATAACTAGATCTGATGTGAAAAAACATGAAAAAAGGTTATTCACTAAGTTATCTAACCAAAGATAATCAAGGTCAGTCGTGGTATACAAATTGTGTTGTTGGAATATTTCTATATCTGATGTCAAAGGGCCATGTATATCAAAAGAACATAATTATTGAGTTAAAATTTATCCTATGGTTTTTGGAAACTTCAAACATGTCATTTCTTTCAAAAATATATCTATCTATATTTTTGTGTCGTCTCCCCTTTGTTTTTAGGCAGAGAAGTGCCATATGTCTTCATACAATGGTTGCTTATAAAACTCATGAAGAATCTGAATGTTGACTTTGAGGCATAACAAAAAACATATATTTTGAGAAAATGGAAAAATGAGAATAGAGATAAGTTTTATTACATTCAAGTAATATCCATCATAATACTAAATTACCTCAGTACGTTTGAGCCAGTTATAGTTATGGATATGAAACCTACCTTATTATTGCCTCGTCTTTTTGTGAGGCTTTAAAAGTATTATTGGAAAATGGGAATTGAAAATACAAATAATTTTGGAGGTGTTAAGGTAAACATTATCTGCATTATTTTCCATTGATGAATGCGGAAAATACCCACCAAATTACCTTCTTTCATTAATAAGAGACACGAATAGGAAGAAATATATCAAGGAAATAAGATTGAAATTCTTGTCCTCAAATTCTAGTTTAGGGTACTTATTCGGGTTTGTATGGGGTATTGACCTCTTCCCTACCAATTGGTTATTAGATGTCAAGATTAGAAGAAAATTGAAACTAATATTAAAGAGATAAAATATAAAGAATGTAAATCTAAATTAAAAGAGAGAGAGAGATAGATACATGTTGGATTTAAGAGATAACAAAATAAGATATGTGCCCAATTATAATAGTGGTTTGGAATGTTTCACATAAAACTTCTTGGTTTCTTATATAAAACCAAAAGTTAATACCATTATTCTTTTCAACCTAACTAAGGTTGTGTCTAATCTTATGCCATGATTTACTTTTTGTGTGTAAATAAGGGTTAACTTGGAAATGGTTGAGATGTGAATGTTGATTCCACTAAGGCTAAGAAAATTATGTGCTATTGTTCTAAATATATAAATATCGATACATGTTTGGATTTCAATATAAAATGACTAAAATAGTTTATTCCACGCTAATTTGGTAACACCTATAATCTCAAGTAGTACTTACATGATCAATTGAGATAGGTGGTGTAAGGCACATAATACTGAAGAGTGTGGAGAGTCACTCAAATCAGTAACATGTGTTGTAGAAAATATACACTTTAAAGAAAAAATGTGTTGAATACATTTATGCAAGAGAAATAAAGATATAATGTGCCTTAGATGCATAATGATTTTATGAGATACATGAACCATCATTAATTAAGCGAAAAGGAAGATAAGAAAAATAGGATGCAATACTAAAAACTTAAGATAGGATAATAGGTGGCAATGGAAATAGTAACCTTATACAGTCAAGTTTGCACGATTAAGGGTTTCACATAGAATCTACTATAACTTATCACAATAAAATAAACTAAGAACTTGAATTAGGAGCTCAAGGTATGAAGTATTTTTATGAACAAATTGTTAAGAAAAACTTACACTCGAAGAGAAAGGATTATGCATTGTGTCCATAAGGTAAAAGTCGAAGTAATGTACATCAATATATATATATATATGAAATAGATTAAAAGAAGGATTAAGGACTATATATCACAAATAACATACAACAGGTACGAGGAAATTAATTTCTTGGGCATATCTAACATTCATAGTGATGGAAATAAATACTATTATCCAGAAACGAAATGCTAATAGCATCAATATTCTCCACATTACACCTTTATGGTTGAGAATTAAACTATCAAGGAATCTTTGGAATGTGATTTTTAGAACATATGATAAAATATTGAGAAAATAAAATGCAATGAATTACCAAAGTAACAGATAATTATATTTTTTATCTACAATAATGATACAATTACCATAATTATTAAAGATTAGGTTTCCAATGATCACCAGATCTATTGTACGTTTATGGTACTCCATGCGAAAAAACATAAATATATGAAATAAACCTTATAATTAATATGTGATCTAGCTAACCTTTATTATGTGATTGATCTACCAAACTATCATAGGGACCTATAATCCATGCTTGTAGGTGAACTGGTTATGTTTTTGAACAATATGGTGGAATGATTTAAAATAGATATGAGGGACATAGTGGGTAATTAGTAGTTAGAGATGGTGTGATAATTAATTAATTCCTAATAACATTCAATATTTTTTGGAATACAATACCAAATTTAAGAAAGAGAATGTGGATTGAATAAGTATTCCTATAGAAGTCACATAATAATATTTCCATTTAGGAAAGATAGTCCGTGATTTTATCATTACTTTCTTATCAAGGTAATTTTGAGCAATGACACAAATAAGTGTGGGGAACAAATATCTTTACATTTTATATTTTTATTTATTCAAGTTCTATTAAAACTATTAGTAGGTAAATTGGTCCTTGGAATACTGATCTATGGCAATATCAGCTGATCATAAATTAGGTAACTAGAACAGAGTGGAAGTCTTGCTAGAATTTCTCTTGAAGAACTATCCATATAAATAGAGGTTTCGATTTAAAATCTATTTGTAAAGGATTATTTACATGTAGAACATCATTCATAACCAAAATAAGTGGTTAAATAAATGAGAATTTAGATGAAGGTGAGAAAAACACTTATGTGAAATACTATTAAATATGTATTATATAAGCGAAACAGGATAGTAAAGCACCAGAAATTGTAATATTGGTAAGTCAAGAAAATAATCAAATATGAAGGCACTAAAAGAGAGTGCAGAAAAGAGGAAGAAATTTTCCTCTTATAGAAAAACGAATAATTGGACCCATGCTCAAATTAGTAGAAAAAAAATTGGAAGATAAATGAACCAAAAATGACCATTAAGTGGCATACTGTAACAATTCCACTAGATAAACTAGGCAGGTGTATAGAAAATCCACATGGTAGGCTAATCAAATGGAAAACATTTCAGGAAAAATCGATACATTATACAATCAAATCATGGAAGGAAATCTCTATATGTAATGTAGATATACAGATAAGAATGAGAATGTCTGGAGTAGATGAAAGCAATGGTACTAATGTCTTGTGAGCTAAGGTATATAAATACATAAGTAAAAGGCTTCATGCTTATGTACAAAAAAAATGATAATTAACTATGAAAATCAAGAATATCAAGATACTCCTTAAGTATCTATATGGGTAATGTCCACATAACTTCACTAGATTATGGAAGGGTAGGGAAATATGTAATAAAATTATCACAATGAATTTTTAATAGTAATTTGTGAACATTGAAATATGCATAATAGATGTGTATTAGATAAAAAATTAATGAATGTACGGTATAAAAATTAAATGATCTAAACATTCTAGTATTTATTAATCATTTTATGTAAGTAGTATCAAAGTAAAGTGGAAACTTCCTATTCTAAACTCTATAAGAGATTACAACCATGTCATTAAATGTAGTTGTGAATAAATTCATGGAAGGAAACTTTGGAATTGTCTATATGAATAATACTAACATTGTTTAAAAGCATGTGGATAAGGTGACGGGTGCAGGGAAAATGTAGGGAGAAAGTGATCGACATGGAGAAAAATGTATTATAAAAGAGGCATTTCTTTCCTACAATTGGAAATGCAAGGTAATTAAAAATAAGGAATCAATGTTAAATTGCGGGAAAAAATAAAATTGTATCTTATTAAATAGCAATACCCTATTACATTAAAGTTTATGATATTTTTTCTATGAATCAATACTTCAAAAATATGTATATGATGACTCTCACCCAACTCATTGGCACAAATGTTACAGGTAGAACTTGAAGGCGACTTGTTGGCAAAACCCTTATGTATCTTAGATATGAAAAATATATAGTTTGGGTTAGAATACAATGGAAGCATTTGATTGTCGAACTCGCTACTAAGAGTGAGAAGGTAAATTGTAGAATTATTATTGAACATTGAATATGAAATAAGTGACTATATAATACAGACCCTAGAAAATGTGAATTAAAGGGGGAAAATAATGAAACTCCCCTCCATTGTTATCATGGTGGTCTTATTTATACCGAGTTATTGTAGAAAAGCTAGGAATATGGGTAAATATGTGAGTGAATATTTTATTAATAAAGAAATAAAGAGAATTTAATGTACTTGGGAATGAGACACCTAGATATGAGATCCTTTCCACATAAAGGAAAAAACAAGAATAAAATTTCATGGGTAAATGAGATTGGATAATTATTTCATGAAAATAATTCTAGATGAAATTCTAGATAATATTAATGGATGGGAGAGAAGAATCCATTAATTTTATTAGTTGGAGAAAGATGTTAAGTTTGTATAAGCATAAATATCCACATGAGAGAAAGGTGAGATATTATACAAAAGCCTATGGAAGTGAATAAAAAGGTGCAAAAAAGCGGGACACTGCTAAATGGAAATTTATCATGAAAGAAAGGTATTAAATACCTATTGAAGGCATCAAAAAAGTTTGTTGATTGCTGGGAAAGAGCTCTTAGCTCGGGGGGAACTGGAGATGTAGTTCATGGTTGGGTGGCAAGTTTTCTCATCAAGTACGATCTATTGCTATTAATTCTTGTCAGAATGTCAACACAAAATACCCTTGTGATTATTTTATTATGAAATTGATATAACTTATAAATGTTTCAAAATGTATCTACAAGTGTTTGACCAAGAATTTTTTTTATAAATTCTACATGATTAAATTTATAGGCAGTTGAAATATTCCTATCAAGGTTAATATAATAAGTTTATCATTAATTAACTAGTTGGGATTCTACTATAGATAATTAATGCCATATGTTTAATAGGTTTTAGTGATTAAAGTATAGAAAGAAATACTGACTAGTAAATCTAAGAGGATTACTATGATTATGTTCTATATCACACTCTGATAAGCACTAAATACCTAGCGAAATATATCACACAAATTTTTGAATGGGAATTAGTTAAGACTGTCACCATTCACAAGTATTAGAGATGTTGAAAGGCTAAACAAAATTGTTTAAGGCACTACAAGGAAAAGATACTCTAGGGGATTTTTTTAAGGAACCCCTTATAAAAATATCCCATACACCCATTTCTAGCAGAGGTTACTAGAGGATGTTGGTGGGCGGAGAGTTTTGCGTATGTTTTATGCTCGGTGTGCTTATCATCCTACATCATTCTGATGCATGCTACAAGAGAAAGCACCACTGCGCAAAAAAAAAATTGCACACCAGACACCGTGCACTCCGTACACACCCACTCGGTGCGTCGTATTACTGTAGAGCATCAGTGCTTCACAACTCTTCTGCGCCAGTGCATCATAAAACACCGTGCCAAAACAGAAACCGACCAGTGCGTTCGTAAGAAACAACACCAGTGCGCCTATAAAACCTCGTGCAACAGAACAGGGTTAAATAAAAAGAAAATTACGACAAAAAAAACACATTTTTCACTTGTCTCAGTGCTCCAGAGCTGTGAAGAACTGGTGCAATTTATCCTTGTCTAATCCCCCCTGACATTGACGCTCCCATTGCACCCGTTGCACACACTGCTATTGTGCATTGCCCACCAATATCTAGCTCGCATTTTGCAAATCCTACAACCAATATGCCTCCTCAATGGCGAAATGTACAAGTATTTTTATTTTTTTCCATAATTAATCTTTTTAGCAGATTATAATTTCAAATAACCTTAAAATTAACCATTTAAAAGAAAAACAATTATTTTGTTGCGCGGTGCGCACAAGCCACTCGGATCGCACCGGTAAGCGATGCTGCCTGCAAAATTTACAGGCCGCACCACAATCGGTGCTAATGGTATCCACACCATTTTCGGGGCGGTACTGAAAGGCGAACCGTGGTATTTTAAAATTTAAAAAAACGTGCGGTGCAGTCATTTAGCTGGCTACATCGTTGACCATGTGGAATAGAGGCAACACGGTGCGTTGACGAAAATATCCGCCTTAGTGTCTATCAGCGCACCATATTTGGCATTCCGACAGGGTCAACGGTGTAGCCTGGTAAAAGACTGCACCATTGAGTATGTAATTAGTTAGGAAGTCGGTGCACTGACACAACTATATGCGTCAAGGCGTATATTTTAGTCAGCGCACCACTCTTCTAACACCATACATAGTCAACGGTGCTTTAAAAATTTTCAGGTGCATCGCATACGGTGTGTTGAATGTCATTTGGGGCACCGCCCCTGGTGCACGACAAATAAACAACGCACTGGAACTGGTGCATGACAGTTTTTTGTGGCACACCGATTGGTTTGTTTTTTTTTTTCCAAAAAAAATTATATATGTATATTCCCAAATACATATCTCATTTAATAAAAAAATTTATCTAATGTGTCAATGATTTAGATAGAAGAGGGGGAACAAAAGCAACAACAGGCGGAGCAGTATGACATGGTTCACCTATGGGAGGCATGAAAGAGGGAGAGAGATGTGTACCCTCACCCTATTACAACAGCTACCTAGGGGCTCCTAAGGCAGGTAGGCCTCCTCAAGTTCTATGAGCAGGCTACTTCCCTAAAGGCCCATGATGTGTTTTTGAGACATCTTATCGGCAGGAGGAATGCCCACTGATAGGCTTTCCAGGTTGGTCCTAACAAGTGGTACACACCCGAGGAGGATATATATTTCATTAAAGGGTTATCGAGGATAGGAGTGGATTTTCACTCATTCCCAAAGGTTCTAGCTGGTTGTGTAGCAGGGAGTCAGTTAGTTTACTCCCAAAGATATATTGGAGCATCATTACTATCTTCTGCAGATTTTTAGGTCGCTGGAGGTCAGTTACGTATTGGTGCATTTGGTAGTGAGAAGGTGCAGTGCCTCTCACTTCTCATTTTGACCATTTCACATAACATCAGTGACAGGAAATGCATTATTTTCTCGCTTCTATATTATTTAGATTCTTTAGTACAAGAGCCACGTCTTGTCAAGTGGTCTGCCATTTTTTTCCGACAGTTCTATACAACCATAGGTAGATGTTGTGCTCACGCACAAGGGAGGGTCAACTTCCCTTTTTCTTCAGAGATTTTTTGTTTATTTTTTTAGAGGTTTCCAGAGATGAGGCCTAATTTTGTTCGCCAGCCTCGTAGGTCAATCTTCGAGGCACAAATGCACATGTGGAGGCAGATGATGCCCAAGAGGTGCAAGACTATGTTTCTAGCCAAGATACCACATGATGCACTAGATTTTCTAGCCAGTGTTGACAAGCTCCATCCCTTCATTACGGTCCCTTGTCCTTATGATGGATTCGATTGGCGAGGGTGTGCCATCATCCTCTTCACACATGATGAGCCGCCAAATGATAGAGGTAATATTTTTGTTTTAATTAAATTTATTCTAACATGTTCTTTAACTTGTTTATTAAATTATGTAATGAAATTGTCTAATTATTGTTGTGTACTTGTATATATTTTGCAGACATTGGCTCTTTTTATGCCGAGGACATGCTGGCATCACCACATGATCCAGGTGTGGATCCTGATGACGATAAGGAAATGCTAGATGCCGAGGATCATCAGGAGGTCGGTGGAGAGAGACATGCTCCTACTGGTGTGCTAGTACTGCCTTTTGCTAGGCACGGTCGACTTGATACTAGATACAGGATGGAGTTGGGCGACCAACTCAGTGCATTGACTGTTGAGTTAGGCATGAGGCCCGATCATTACAAAGACATACAGGCTGATGATAGGCTATTACAGATGTGGAGAGGCATGCCACGTGACATGTATAGCCTGATGCAGCATGTCGTAGGAGCTATGACCTTAGTTACGTAGCTGAGGAGGACTGTTACACATTATAGGCGTGGTCGAGACACAACACGTGATGGACAGTCCGTGAGTAGTGATTCATTATCTCATGATCATTCACCTCGTGAGTCGTGCTGTGCTAGATGAGCATAAGACTCAACTAGCATCTAGCATCAGTCATCATGGAGATGAGGTTTTACCATAGGCCACGTCTAGTTATCAGCCTGCAGCATCCATCATTACTAATGATCATAAGAAGGATGGACCATTGACCCTCGAGGCTACACCATTGACTGATCAGGTCTCGAATAGTACTACTATTGATGTTGTACCACCAACTGATCCATGACATTTATATTATAGTTGTATATTTTTAATGTTATATATATATATATATATATATATATATATATATATTATCCATGTATTTTATGTTCATGTTGCAGTTGTACTTAATTTACATGTTGGTGATCATCATGATGTGTATATTGTTAGGTCATGTTAGATATGTTTATTTAATGTGTAGCTTGCATATAGATGTGTATGTGATAGCAGTTATTTGACATGAGATGTATATTTGATGCTTGTGTTGTGATGATGTTATATAATGCTAATTGTGTTTTGTTAGATGATCATGATCACGATGATTAAATGATGTTAGCGAATTTGAATGTGTTTTTTAGTTGAATATGATGTTTGTACAATGGTTATCATGATCGTGATGTTTATTTAATTTAATATTAAATCATGATATTTATTAAATATTATGTCGTGATTGTAATTGAAATTTTAATTTTAATTGTATGTAAATTTGTAAAATTGTAAAATTAATTGTAATTGTAATTTTAACTGTGAATAGTATAAAATATTTAATGCAAAATTGTAATTGTAATTGTAATTGTATGTAAAATTATAAAATTATAATTGTGATTGTAATTGTAATTGTATGTAAAACATTTGTAACTTGTAATTTTAATTGTAAATGTAATTCTAATTCTAATTCTAATCGTATGTAAAATATTTGTAAATTTTAATTGTATTACTATGAAATGATTGTAATTGTAAATGTAATTGTATGTAAAATTAAAATTCTAATTCTAATTCTAATCGTAATTGTATGTGAAATTGTAAAATTGTAATTGTTATTGTAATTATAATTCTAATTATAATTGTAATTTTTGTAACATAATAAATTTTAGAAAATAATGCAAATAAATTCATGTACTTTAGAATTATCATTATTTTATTATGATCTTACATATAAAAAAAAAGAAAATTTATAGAGTACACCATTTCTAGCTGAGATTCTTTGTTTTTCGTCAGGTGCACTTATCATCCTAATAGGCATCGATGCGTCTTAGTACTAAGATGCACCGGTTCTTCACAACTCTTCTGCACTGGTGCGTCATAAAACATCGCGCCAAAACATAAACCTCGATCTTACGAAACCACACCGGTGTACCTATAAAACCCTGCGCACAAGAAGAGGGTTATTCTGTAAAGTGCAGTATTGGAGCAGCAGAGGTTTTGAATCACGAGCAATAATTTTTCTAAGGAGATGAGGGTTTGAAAAGATGAGAGTTAGAATTTTGGCTGATAAGTTTATAGCAAAGAAAATGAGTGATTCAAAAAGAAAGACAGACAAAGATGCTTACAGGGAGGCAAACGACTACAGAGCTCAACAAATTACAAAAGGAGAAAAGGAGTACAGGTTGAGACCGGCAGAGAGCATTTGGTTGAGGACAACAGGGAAAGATTGGATAGTAGAGAAATATCAATCGAGGCAGTCGATAAACCCAAGAGGCACCATGAAGGGAAGGATTCTCATTCCCTTAAGGACAACAAAGAAATATCAGTTGATGTTATTGATTGGGCTGGTAGGTCCCATGAAGGAAACTATTCTCTAGAATGTGTTTAAAAGTAGCTAGGGGTATTATTCAAGCTTCGGTTGGCTTACATAAAATTTTATCAACAAATCTGATGTCACATAAAATCACATCTTCAGCTTTCAATTGAACTTGAATGGCATCTCTAACTTGTCTAAGCTGTGGTCTTGTGGATGAAACCAGTAAATATTCTTCTTGTATTATAAATGGAAATCTAGTGACCATTTCTGTGGGAAGAAAAGCATAGATACCTGCAGCTACCATATTTCCACCTGCAAATCGATTTCCCATTAGAAAAACTAATGTAATAGCCCATTTTTCAATGTTGAACATCTTATTAGAGTAAGTGGATAGGATTTCAGCTTATTTTAGTTTACAGTTTTCAGCTAGTTTGAAATAATTCATTAAGATTTTAAAGCCAAGGAAAAGGCCCTAAAATATTGATGATAAAGTAGTTCGGTTTGAAAGTTGCACCACTTTTTAGTCTCAGATCAGGTTCTAGTTTGCAGAAAAAGGTGTAAATTCAGTTCAATAGTTTTCAGTCACATCATATGCATGTTTGAGATTGGCCCAATGTGTTAGGTCCTTATATTACTAGTATAGTCCCTTATTGTTGTTAGTGTAACCCCCTTATTATTATTGTTGTACCCCTGTAACCCCCATATTGTTATTATTGTGCCCTTAAATTATTATTGTTAGGCCGGCTAGGATTACATTGTGGCCCCATGGGCTCCTATATATATAGAAAGGAGGTTTTGTCATTTGTATCATCCAAGAATTGCTCATTAATGTAATGTATTTGAGGTTTCCCCCTCTAAGTGGCTTATTTCTAAGGCATTGATTTCTCTTTTCTTCTCGTTTTGGAGTTGGTTTCACAACATTTGGTTTCAGAGGTTTGGATTTTAGGGTTTTGCTACACCAAACAAGTCATCGGGGAATTTTCTCTATAAAGTTTTTTCTATGAAGGTGCAGAAGTTGAAATTTTTAGAGCGCGAAGCCAAAATCCTGAGGAACATCATCAAAAAAATTTAGATATTGGTTCGCAATATTTTCGGAGATATGATCTGTGAAAGTTAGGTCTTGTTCAGGCTACCGAATTTCATCTCAAAGAGGTGATCGTGGGAAAATATTCATAACTCTCTCTCTGAGCATCGAATTGGAATTTTGTAAAAATTAGCTGGAAGTAGACGGTGTGTAGTTTCCTGTCTATCAATTTCAGAGCCAAAGGAGAAAACAGTGACACGTGGCAAGTCGTACAAGTTTGCTCTACTAAACCAGTCCATAATTAGGGCATCGTGGGAGATTGGACATAAATTTTTCTTGAAGAATTCAAATCAGGTCAGACCTATGGAATTCGAAAGAGGATTCAGAGGGCTACCGTAGGACCAAATTTCCGATATTGAAGATCCTAAATCACAGAGATAATTCAGTTTGAATATTGAGCTCCTCAAAAGCAAGAAAAAGTTGTGTATTTTTTTTTCGAATTACATAAGTCTCGTTTGAAAAAAAAAAATAGTTTGAATTTATTCCAAGGGAATATTGAAGAATAGATATCACTATTGGGTTCTAAAATTCCACCTAAAAATAATTAAACACCAATTAAGCCTTCAGAAGGCTCTACTATGACTCATGAAGATGAAGAAACACAACATGAGATATCAAAATTACAAGAGCAAGTGCACCAAATTTCGCTATCGCAAAGAGCAAAAAACAATGAAATGGAAGTTTTGAAGAAGGCATGGAAACTAAGATGGATGGTTTGAAGAAAGTCGTGGAAGCTAAGATGAACGGTTTGGAAGCTAAGATTGATGGCATAGAAGTGGGCATGGAAGCTAAGATGGATGGCATGGAAGCTAAGATGGATGACATGGAAGCTAAGATCGATGAAAAAATGAAAGAAAACATCGAAAACATGAAGAATGATTTGGAAAAGTTGATACAAGAAATGTTTCCTAATGGCGAAAAGATCGTAGAGGAAACTCATGATGAGACTAAAATACAGGTTAATCGTGATTTCATAACTCTAATGTTGGATTGAAGAACCACCATATTTCAAATATGGATATGAGGAAGTTTGATGGCAAGGATCCCATAACATGGATACTATAGATGGAGAAATATTTTTATCTCAATAATGTGCAAAACACACAAAAGGTACGCATTACAACTTTACATTTAGAACAAAATACATTTGTATGGTATCGATGGCTTTGCTACCATAAAAAAATTGTCACTTGGTCAATTTTTACGAAGAAAATGATAGCACATTTTGAGGATACAAAGATCAACACCTTTTTTAGCCAATTGATAAATCTCAAACAAAAGGGTTCAATGGCAGAGCACATTGAGGACTTCCAAAAATTTAATATAAGGGTAACTAATATTCCAGAGGAACACAAGATTGATGTCTTCATAGGAACTTTAAAGGATAACATCCAACATGAAGTTCGTGTTTGGGAACTTGATTCATTGGAGAAGGAATTCAGGTTGGCAAGAAAAATTGAATGTAAAATTATGGCGACAAGGAAGCCTACCACTTACATCTATAAAGATGGAAGTGTTGCTACTCCTAGACTTCCACAACCTACAAGGTTGACACCACAAAAATTGGAAGAAAAAAGAGCAAAAGGGCTTTGTTATATTTGTGATAGAAAATACAGTAAAGGTCATAAGTGCACTAAGAAGAAATTATTTTACATAGATTGTGAAGAGGAAGAAGAAAATGAAGAAGAAACTTCAAAAGTAGAGGATATACACGAGGAAGAAACCCTATAAGAAGAAGAAATGAGTCCAACCATATCATGTAATGCATTGGCAGGAATTACCACTCCTTAAACTCTCAAGATAGAAGGACATATCAAGAAGAAAAAGGTAATAGTGTTGATTGATTCAGGTAGTACCCATAATTTTATTCATTGTAAGGTAGCCAAGGAATCGAATTGTTTCCTATACCCAGCGCCAGAATGTCAAGTGATGGTTGCAAATGGAGGAACTATAAATTGCTCTGGAAAATGCCATAATATCAAGCTAGCCATGGGGTAATATGTATTGAATAGTCCAATGCTTTCCATCCCAATGGGAGGTGTTGATGTTGTACTAGGAGTACAATGGTTACAATCTTTGGGGACGGTAGATTTTAATTTTCAAGAACTTTTCTTGAATTTTTTTTTGGAAGGAAAAGAAATCGAATTACGGGGTATCAAAAGGAAGCCAGGAAAGATAATAAGCTCTAATGACATGAAAAAGCTTCTGAAGAAATAACAACGGGGCGTAATTGCACAATTATGCTCACTAGAAGTTCCAACATCAAAATTATCTATTTCTCCAGATCTCCAAAAAGTCTTAGACAATCATTCCAAGGTGTTTGATACTCCCAAAGGACTCCCACCTATTCGTGATCATGATCATGCTATTCATTTGATTCCAGGAAGTGTTCCTCCAAACATCAGGCCTTACAGATATCCTTATGTTCAAAAGAGCGAAATTGAACATGTGATTACAGAAATGTTAGAGGCAGGTATAATTCAACCTAGTCAAAGTTCTTTCTCTACTCCAGTAGTATTGGTGCATAAGAAAGATGGATCATGGCGCATGTGTTCGGATTATAGGGAGCTCAATAAGCTCACTATTAAAGATAAATTTCCCATTCCTGTGATTGATGAATTATTGATAAATTACATGGAGCAATTTATTTTACCAAGTTGGATCTTCGTTCAGGATATCATCAAATTAGAATGAAGACTGAAGATATTCTGAAAACAACATTTTGAAATCATGAGTGTCATTATGAATTTTTGGTCATGCCTTTTGGCCTTACCAATGCACCTTCTACATTTCAAGGGTTGATGAATTCCATTTTCAAACCATTCCTTAGAAAATTTTTGCTAGTATTTTTTGATGATATACTAATCTACAACAGGTCTTGGAAGGATCATGTTCTACATGTTGACAGGGTGCTCAAACTATTGGAGGAGAAATAATTATATGAAAAAACATCCAAATGTTTCTTTGGAGTACAAGAGGTGGAATATCTGGGTCATATTGTATCTCACGAGGGTGTTAAGGTAGACCCTAACAAAATTAAAGCCATTAAGGAATGGAAAGTCCCCACAACCATAAAGTAGTTGCGAGGATTTCTCGGGTTAACAGGGTATTATCCCAAGTTTTTTAAGTATTATGGGAGAATAGCGGCACCTCTAACAACATTATTGAAGAAAGATGCATTTTCATGGACTCCTGAAGCAACTAAGGCCTTTGAACATCTTAAAGAGGCAATGTGCCTAGCACCGGTCTTAGCTACGCCAGACTTCACAAAAACCTTTATTGTGGATTGTGATGCCTCAGGAAATGGAATTGGTGCAGTTTTAATGCAGGAAGGAAGACCCATTGCTTTTGAAAGTCGTCCAATCAAAGGAAAGTATTTACAGAAACCTATTTATGAGAAGGAAATGTTAGCAATACTGCATGCACTAAAGAAATGGCGAACTTACCTAATGGGAAGACACTTCAAGGTAAAAAACTGATCATGATAGTCTTAAACACTTTTTGGAACAAAGACTATCTTCAGAAGAGCAGCAAAAATGGGTCACAAAGATGTTGGGTTATGACTTTGAAATAATCTACAAAAAGGGAAGCTAAATGTTGTTGCAGATGCACTCTCAAGAAAGAATGAAGAGGTGGAAGCATTGCTTTGTGCCATTTCTATTATCCAACCAGATTGGATAACCGAAGCAAGAGATGAATGGAAGAAGGACAAAGATGTATGGACACTCATTCAAAAGTTGCGGCAAGATCCTAGTACATCTGATACATTTAGTTGGAAAAATGATTCCTTATGGTACAAAGATCGCTTATATCTTTGTAAGAATTCCCAACTAAAACAAAATATTCTTTTGGAATTGCACACTTCTCCTTTAGGAGGACACTCAGGATTTTTAAAAACTTACCACAGGGTGAAGAAAGAAATTTTTTGGGATGGCCTTAAATCTGATATTCAAAAGTTTGTGGCGGAATGTTTGGTTTGCCAGCAGAATAAAGTGGAGACAATTAAGACCCCGGGACTTCTACAACCTTTATCCATTCCAAGTCAACGTTGGGAGGAGATTTCAATGGATTTTATCACGAGTTTACCTAAGTCCGAAGGAAAGAATGTCATCATGGTGGTAGTTGATAGACTTACCAAGTATGCACACTTTTGTGCATTATCTCATCCATTTAAAGCAAGTACAGTTGCTACTACATTTATGGAAACAATTCAAAAGCTACATGGAAACCTGAAGATTATTGTAAGTGACAGAGATCCCATTTTTACAGGAAATTTTTGGACGAAATTATTTTCTTGTTTGGGTACTCAACTAGCTCATAGCTCATCTTATCATCCTCAATCCGATGGTCAAACAGAGATAGTGAATAAATTTTTGGAAGGATATCTTCATTGTTTTGTATCTGATAAGCAAGCACAATGGGTCAAGTGGTTACCTCTCGCTAAATGGTGGTATAACACTTCCTTCCATACTGCAGCAAAAATGACCCCATTTATGGCACTTTATGGATATCATCCACCATCCATCACATATTATTTAAGGGAAAATGCTAGGGTTCAAGCAGTGGAGGATCACATCGAGCAATCAACAAGAAGTTCTCCAACTCTTAAAGGATAACCTAAATTTGGCACAAAATCGAATGAAACAACATGCAGTCAACATCGACCGAGAGAAATTTTGATGTGGGAGATTGGGTATTTTTACTAGCTACAACTATACAAACAAATGTCCCTCAATCAAGCTAAGAAGGATAATAAATTATCACCAATATACTATGGTCCTTACAAGGTTTTCCAAAATATTGGTACTATGGCATACAATTGAGCTTCCTTCATGAAAGTGCATCCGCTTTTCCATGTTTCATGCTTAAAGAAGGTTATAGGAGAAAAATTTTAGTTCAAACAATATTGGTTTTAACTTCGATGAGGAAGGAAAATCCATATTGAACTCCGAAGTAGTCACTTAAATAAGAACTCGACAACTACGAAATCGATCAATTTCGTAGTATCTCATCAAATGGGAAGAACTTACTCCACTAAGATTCTACATGGGAGGATGAGAATTTTATACAAAAGCACCGAGGCTACTCAAGCGTTGAGGACAACACCTTTTTGAAGGAGAGGATTATGTAAATAGGTCCTTATATTACTAGTATAGTCCCTTATTGTTGTTATAACTCCCTTATTGTTATTGTTGTATTCCCTCAGAACCCCCATATTGTTATTATCAGGCCCTTAAATTATTATTGTTAGGTCGTGCTAGGATTACATTTCAGGCCCCACTAGGGGATTGCATTGTGGCCCTGCTGACTCTTATATAGAAAGGAGGTTTTTTCATTTGTATCATCCAAGAATTGTTCATTCATGTAATGTATTGGAGGTTGTTCCCCCTTGAAGTGGCTTATTTCTAAGGCTGATATCTTTTTCTTCTCTTTTGGAGCCGGTTTCACAACACAATCGATCAAGCTACTAGTCAACGATGCTCTTGACATCTCACAAGGAGATGCCATTCCCATGTGGAGCCACTATTAGGGTCATATAATAATAAGATTCATAATTTTTTAATTGAATTTTATAGTCTTGTAAATATGTACATACCTTTCTTTCTGCAAGTTGTTTTCCCATATTTGAAAATTAAAAAAAATGAAAAGAGGGTAAAAGTCCTAAAATAAAGATCAAAAGACTTAGAAAAAATAGACCCCAATAGAAAAAAGAGATAAAATAATACCTGAAAGTGAGCAAGTCAAAATGCCACTACTTTAATTTACTTTTGCAAATAATATTGTGTGCAGCCTTGTCCTAAATGCCACAATCCATGAGGGTCAAACAGCTTAAACTTGACCTCTCATGCTTTAAATTTCATGTTGTTAGATAGAGAATAAAGATCTGTCAAGCATTTTAAACTTGACAAATCAATAGATAGTTAGAGAATAAATGAGGAGCTCAATTTTTTAATCTGAGCCCTCGGATGAAATAAGGTTAGACTTAGATAGATTTATGCTTTGAAAGAAAAATGGATTTAGGGTTGCAAGCTTAAATTAACCCATTCAAATGAAGTTAAAAATGTTAAAATAATGATGGGTAGGTAGAAATCAGTTGTGAAAGGCATGTAATAAAATACTGGAGAAATTACTAATTTCCCTCCCCCACAATGATCCATTATTCAAAACCTTCGCTAAATAAAGCTCGTAGCATTTCTCCACTTCAAGGGGACCGACCCAAGGCTCAATAACCGATTGGTTAAAAACACTTGATTCCTACCTCAAAACCTATTTCATCAAAGATATTCACCCTTTTCCAAGAAATACAATCCCTTTCCCTAAGAAAAACACCTTTTTTTACTTATAAAAGTAAAAACCCTACATAATTAATTTCATTTTCATTCAAAAAACACTCAAAAAAACCCATAAAGTGCATTTCTCATCCTAAGCCTATGTGTAAAAAATCAAAATGGGACAAACTAGGCTTAAAGACCTATTTTTACACTTTACTTAGTCTTAAATTATGTATTTTAAATTCATTTCATACATTACACCTTCATTTCATATTAATTTCTAACTTATATTATTAAATCCCTAAATTATACCTTCCTGTATATTATTAAATCCTTTATATTTAAATAACCCCAAAAACCCATAATTTAAAAGTTTAAACCTATGTTATATATCCCATGTGATGAAATATACCCCGCCCTTTATTCCCATGGGTTTAAACGTATCAATAAAATAAATCCAAGCCCCTATGGTATTAAAACATTTCTCAAAATGTTTATATACCATATAATTAACATACTCGTGCCATATCATTGAAATATATGCTAAATATTAGAATTTAACACATACAAACCATCTCGCCACATATCAAAACCTTGGACCCCACTCCGAATATTGATGCAGCTTCCACATTAAATCTACGCCATTCGCACTCGAGCTTCCTGATCCAATGATTGAAAACCCATATCGCAAATAAAGTTGTGCGATATCAACACTTTCCCTTTCCATGCGAAATAGGTTGTTTAGCCTTTTCCTCCCTCCTCCACGTGGCTCATTTTGATTGGATCGCATTCGATTCGATTGAAACCACTTACTATTCAAACCCACGCAATAACCACTCACGGTTTCTAGCCTTTGAAGCCCAAAAAACCACCCATCTCCCGACGTGAACACCATTAATTGTAGGTGTTTTAAACCTAAAAATTCCTAATAAATTCTAAAATGCACCATTAATCCCTTCTTCTGCACTATAACGCTGTATTTTCCCTCCCGACTTAGAGAACAAAGAATTTTACACCATTTATATGCCCAGAACCAGTGAAAATCCTACTTTTTCTGTTAAAGATTGCTGGAAATCCTGAATTGCTTGTAGAAGATACCACAAACCTGTCAAAATGCCTCAGAGTCTATTTCAAATATCCATACCTACATAAAACAGGTATTTCCCAAAAAAAAATGACCTATTTATCATTTGAAAAGGAGTTTTCTGAAGAAATTTAACTCAATAAAACCCATTTACCCACAGAAAGACTATAATTTCTTACAAAGAACGAATTAACTATAAAGCCCCGTATAACCCCGTTTTGATACTCTGTGAACTGGTTTTTAAATTAAAATTGAATATATTAACCTTTGCAGACCTGGAAAAAGCTCCTATTTTATCTGGAAATCCTTTCAGAAGGAACCCCAACCCTTCTGTGCCCAATTTTAAGTAGTTTTAGTCCAGTTTTTCTGAAAAAGTAGAGTAAACCCTTGTCTATCATTTCTTGAACCTATAAGGATTCTAAAGAACAGTTTAAAGCCAAAATAGAAGGGTTTAATCCAAGGAAAGAACCAAGTTGTGCTTATTTTATCCAAAGACCTCTATGAAACTAGAAATACCTTTTGTAAACAGTCTAAGCTTACAAAAGTGTACAAAAAAACCTAAAAACAAGAGTTCCTAAGATCTGAAGGTCAAAATTATGATAAAACCCCTGCTATGGCCAGAACTCCTTTCACTATATTCCCTGTTCCCTATTTCATTATTGGCTTCCCTTCAAACCAGGGTTTTATTAACTAATTGTTTAATTTTTGCAGATTATTATCATAATATGAAATTGGGCCAACAGTTTCAATACTAGTTGACAAAATTGTTTGCTCCAAATTCTCAGATTTTAATTCAAGAAACTTCATTCAACAAACAGTTTGTATACAAAGAAAGAATTAAATAAAAGCCAGCTAAATATTATAGAGTAATGAAATTTGCCATTGAATGATAAAAGTGAAATAAGAATTCACAAAGGACAATGAAAGTACAATGAAATAAAAGTCAAAGTGAAAGTCAAATAAAAAAAGTGACAGAAAGCAAATAAGATAAACAGAAAAGTAAATACGCAGGCGTAATGGTTAAACAGAGATGAAAATACTTTCACCAACAAAAATGAATTTTATCCAAAGTGAAAGTAAAAAACAACAAATAACAAAGAATCGTTAAAAGATGAAAACAAAGCAAGAAGTGACATTTTTGCAGAAATTTCCTATTTAAGTCATAGTTTTGCAGAAACTATTGTGGCCAATTCAAGATGAATTTTGAAACAATGGAGGATTTTTATGTTCCTAAGATTCTAATCTACAAAAACCTATCTCACTTTATGCACATGTATTACAGAATGAGAGATACATGCACATCTTTACGTACTTATTTTTAGATCAGGTAAAGTTCGTTTCCACACATATTTTAGAGCCTATTGTGAATAACTGGAATTGAATTTTGGGATATCGAGAGGTTTATATTAGTAACATATTTATCTACAAAAAAATCTTTCACTTTTAACATATATATTTCGGATTGAGATATACAAAGGTATAATTGGACCCAAATTTTGCAAAATTTTTAGAGAAAAAAGCACAAAGGAAGGAGATAGTTAGTGACTTGGATGCCTCATCATCAACTAAGAGTTGATATCAAATTCGAATTCTCTTCTTTGTCACCATAAATCCATAAGTATAGTTCCAAACAGATTCATTAGTTTTGAGTGTCCTTTATTTAAGTTCTATTTATGTAAAACAATTGAGATATTTGTAAACCAATCTTTAGAGATGAAACAATTGAAAAGTTTTTCCTAAGATATTTTAGTTTAAGAATTTGTATAAATACTTCATCCTTTTGAAGTATTATTGTGGAATAAATTGTTGAAGATTTCATAGTCATTTTTTGTTGGACTGAAGGCTTTTGTGTTTCAAATCTCTCGAAAGTAGCAGATCGATCAGATCAACTAGCATCATATTTCGTGATTCATGTGATGAGATATTGAAGTGAAGTATATCCTTCTTTGTCATTGTTTATATTTTTTGTTACATGCATCCATTATGTGTTCTAAATTTGAATGAATAAATAGGAGTATTACTTCAGATTTGTTAAAATCACCTTGTCTTTACTTGCTAATCATTTCTATGTTTTCATGATTTTGTGAGTAGGGAACCCTTAATCGCTTCCCCCTCTTTCGCTTCAAATTCTGTCAATACTACTTCCCTTTTCTGGATAAACGAACCTTTCATTTCTATTTATCCCAATCATATCACCTCACCAAACAACCTTCCAATATCTTCAAGTGTTATCTATCTTGCCCTGAAAACATTTGACTTTTTGACCTTGATCCTAGCTTTGTATGCTTGATTTTTTACTCCTCAACCCAATGGACAAACAAATTTCCCACTATCCATCTCATTAAGTGATTTTTCCCACCAAAAAAAACCAAATCAAAACCAAATTTCACAAGCATAACTAGCTAAATATACCATAATCAAAACAAAGTTTAATCTTGGGCTGTGAGAGCCCTCACTGAAATCTAGGAAGGCTAGATCCTAGAGTTTAAAAGTAGGTTTGTGGTTACCTTAGACTATTTATTTCTTTAACCTTGAGAAATTACTGAGTGATAATAGAACATATAACCATAATATTAGTATTATAGCAGAAAATGTATACAATATATTAAGGAAATAGTCACTCAAGATAGGAAAATCACTCTAAGAGAACATGTACAATAAGATCACTACTACACAACAAATTCTAAGGTTATAAATAACGCAGCTTTGAGAGATGTAACTCGCTGCTATAGAATTTAAATACATGTATATGCAAATATATGGCTCATAAAATGTTGGGAGTAAAGATCTAGACTTCAAACACACTTCAAGACAATCCTAGTGATTTCGAAATATGCAAAAAGTACAAAATGCCGAGTGCCTTCATGGCCGAGTATGTGTGGAACTCAAGAACTAGATGGAGATGCCTGAATATTATTCATAATTTTAATAGAACTCCTCGAATGGATCTTCCAAGTGAAAGGCTAATCCTAACAATGAAGATCTCGCCCTCCTATTAAACACTGCAACCCCTCACTACAAATGCTCACTGAAATAACGCAGTTAAGGAGAGATACTGAACTGTAGGTGATGGAAAATATGTTGGCCAAGTTCCAAGATTTGAAATCAGCTCTAGAATCTTCCTCGTTGATCTCCCAAAGGAAAGAAGCTTCCTCCTCTGAAAAACTAGCTCCGGAAGTGGTGTTCTCAACCCTCCACTGCAACACTCTGCAACACAACCCATCTCTAAATAGAAAATTGCACTGTAGCTGAAGGAGGTAGCTTGGCCTCAAGCCTGGATGTGGATAAATGAAGTACAAGCTCCCTCAAGAGGCCTCTATAGAAATGAGAAGGAATTCCTAAACAGGAATTCCTTGTGCTAAGCAGAACAACAATCTCAACTAAACAACTGAAGAATGCACAATAGTCATGCACGACAAATTCAATAATCCATAGCATAGTCTTCTATGGCCGTGATTTCCCACCTTATAAACAAGTGGAAGCCTCCTCATTGGGTTCCACTCATTATGGTTTCCTCCTCCAAGGAATGTTCCTCCCACTATCACCGCAACCGTCTCCATAGATGATCTCCACCTCATTCATTCCAACGTTGCTGACTTGGTCAAACTCACCGTGTCCACATGTATTTTCCCCGTTCACACATGGTATAAAATCCACCTATTATTGTTATCTCTTTTTACATCATAGAGGGATTTCATTCCTATTTTGGAAATGAGAAGTGGCCTCCTACCATTTATTCATCTCCTAGGTGTCAGCAAAAAAATCAATATTCCAATTAGCCGCATGCTAATTTTGGGAATATTATAGTCCTCCTCCCAAATGTTGCTTGTCCTCGCTAACCGTTAGATAGAACTCAAGAACTTTCTTCAGAGCATCCTCATATGATAAATCTCTTAAGGAATAAGATGTTGTCTCATCAATAAATCTCCATATTCCTCCCAAGCATGCAAGCTAGCTAAATAAATGCATCATCATGAAGAAGTAAAATACTCATGAGGAAACAAGGTGTTGTCTATAGGTCCCTTTGAGGTATGGGATCTGGAAATGCATTGGGAACCACTGTTCCCATGTGGATCCCTCCATCCCCAAGCTAGCATCCATACAAAATGAGTTACCTTCCAACATGGCAACTCCTAAAAATTTCCCTCCACTTGTAGCTCCCGTAGAATAGGTGGGTCGCATAGCCGGAACATGGTAGACAAAATAGCATACTCCTGTATTTTCCATCTCTCCACTTATAATAAGTGTATAACCACTAATTCGGATGCAATAATGTTGCCCTCGTGGCAAAAAGAAGACTCGGATCTCCAAATATCCCTTCCTCCATGTCATAAATCAAGCCGGCCCAAACCATCTCATATATGATGAATATGAAATCACCACTATATGGAATCCAAATAAGAGGAATACCGAAGGTTTCATGTAGTGCTGAAGGTACCAATAGTTTCCAAGTGGTCGCCTTAGCTTCCAATCGTTGTTTCGTAAAAATAACATCGCAAGTTGTTTCTCACAAATTGCTAGTTATGTATGTCATCACATCTACTAGTGAATAGTAAATGGTTGGGTATATCAATTGAGCATATACATGAAATAATAAAAAACACTTTCCCATGGCCACACAAAATATGGTTGTCTCCATCATATAATTTGGCCCAAAATTGACCATGGAACCCAATGAGAGGCTTGCCCTCTTATGGAGCAATGCACTATATAGAAATGGTAAGAGTATGAAAATATCAAGTTGTATAATCAATAAATGATATTACCATATACTGTGAGTAAGATGATATATGGATCCATGAATGTCCTCCATAGTGGTATGACATACTCCCATGAAGAAGGAATGAACCATATGTTGCATGAAGATCTTCCTTCTTATGCTTGGAAATCCAAGTTAAGAAGATCATATCTCCGTAATAGATGTCTCCATCCAACACTCCATCACTCTCACCTCCTCCTTGTCCACCAAGTGCATCATATGTGAAGTGATCCTAAACCCAAACTCCCAAACCCCAAGTGACAAAGACCGTTGGCCTATGTAAATAAAGCCCCGCCAACTCATAGCTCCATTCTTTGACATGTCCACTGTCAAAGACATCTACCATAATGCTACTATATATGAGAAATTCCCTTCCAAAGTGGAAGTACTTTCTCGATCATCCAAGGCTAAGGAGTAGCCCCTTCTGCACCATGATAGTTCCATCACCTACTCTTGCAACATCATGCAATGCATGGGAGAAAATCTACCTATGCTCCTCCCAAGAGGAACCAAAGCAACAATAAGACATCGCTTTCCCTCACACCTCCATCATACAAATCATGAGGTGAAAACATAATGATTGATATGAAGAATGTCATACCAACACAATGCACCCATACTCCTTGCTGGCTCCGGAAGTGGTGTTCTCAAAAAAGCTTCCTCCTCTGAAAAACTAGCTCCAGAAGTGGTGTTCTCAACCCTCCACTGCAACACTCTGCAACACAACCCATCTCTAAACAGAAATTACGATGTAGCTAAAGGAGGTAGCTTGGCCTCAAGCCTGGATGTGGATGAATGAAGTACAAGCTCCCTCAAGAGGCTTCTATAGAAATGAGAAGGAATTCTTAAATAGGAATGCCTTGTGCTAAGCAGAACAACAATTTCAACTAAACAACTGAAGAATGCACAATAGTCATGCAGACCACAAATTCAATAATCCATAACATGTCTTGCTATGGCTGCATTTCCCTCCTTATAAACAAGTGGAAGCCTCCTCATATTGGGTCCCACTCATTATGGTTTCCTCCTCCAAGTAATGTTCCTCCCACTATCATTGTGCTGTCTCCATAGATGATCTCCACCATTCATTCCAACGTTGTTGACTTGGTCAAACTTGACCTTTTCCACATGTATCTGCCCCTGTTCACACATGAGGGTGAAAAATCCATCAATTATTATGATCCCTTTTTACATCATGAGGGATTTTATTCCTATTTTGGAAATATATGGGCCTCCTTACCCATTTATTCATCTCCTAGGTGTCAAAAGCAAAAATCAATATTCCAATTAGCTGCATGCTAATTTTGGAATATTACAGTCCTCCCCTCCCAAATGTTGCTTGTCCTCAAGCAACTGCTAGGATAGAACTGAAGAACCTCCCCTCCTCCTCCTCCTGTAGCATCCTCATATGATAAACTTCTTTAAGGAATAAGATGTTGTCTCATCAATAAATCTCCATATTGCCCCTCCCAAGCATGCAAGCTAGCTAAATAGCTATCATCATGAAGAAGTAAAATACTCAAGGAGGCAACAAGGTGTTGTCTATAGGTCCCTTTGAGGCATGGGATCTGAAATGCATTGGGAACCATCATTCCCATGTGGATCCTCCATCCCCAAGCTAGCATCCATACAAAATGAGTTACCTTCCAACATGGCAACTCCTAAAAATTTCCCTCCACCTGTAGCTCATGTAGAATAGGTGGGCTGCATAGCTAAACATGGTAGACAAAATAGCATACCCCACGTTTTCCATCTCTCCACTTATGATAAGTGTAGAGTAACTACTAATTTTGGGACGCAATAATGTTGCCCTCAAGTGGCAAAAAGAAGACTGGATCTCCAAATATCCTCTCTCCAATGTCATAAATCAAGCTGGCCCAAACAATCTCATATATGATGAATAGGAAATCACCACTATATGGAATCCAAATAAGAGGAATATTGAAGGTTTCATGTAGTGCTAGAAGGTACCAATAGTTTCCAAAGTGGTCAGCGCGGTTTTCCTAACTGTTGTTTCAGAAAATAACATGGCAAGTTGTTTCTTGACAAATTGCTAGTTATGTATGTCATCACATCTACTAGTGAATAGTAAATGGTTGGGTATATCAATTGAGCATACATGAAATAATAAAAACACTTTCCCATGGCCACACAAAAGATGGTTGTCTCCATCATATAATTTGGCCCAAAATTGACCATGGAACCCAATGAGAGGCTTGCCCTCTTATGGAGCAATGCACTATATAGAAATGGTAAGAGTATGCAAATACCGGGTTAGATAATCAATAAATGCAAAAAAAAAAATATTACCATATACTGGGAGTAATATGATATATGGATCCATGAATAAGTCCTCCATAGTGGTATGACATACTCCCATGAAGAGGAATGAACCATATGTTGCATGAAGATCTTCCTTCTTATGCTTGGAAATACAAGTTAAGAAGATCATATCTCTGTAATAGATGTCTCCATCCAATACTCCATCACTCTCACCTCCTCCTTGTCCACCAAGTGCATCATATTTTAAGTGATCCTAAACCCAAACTCCCAAACTCCCAAGTGATAGCACTGTTGGCCTATGTAAATAAGCTCCTGCCAACTCATAGCTCCATTCTTTGAAATGTCCATTGTCAAAGACATCTACCATAATGCTGCTATATATGAGAAATTCCTTCCAAAGTGGAAGTACCTCTCGATCATCCAAGGCTAAGGAGTAGCCCCTTTGCACCATGATAGTTCCATCACCTACTCCTGCAACATCATGTAATGCATGGGAGAAAAGCTGCCCATGCCCTCCCAAGAGGAACCAAAGAAACAATAGTTATTGCTGCCCCCTCACACCTCCATCATAAAAATCATGAGGTGAAAACATAATGATTGATATGAGAATTTCATACCACGCCTCATGCCCTCCCAAGAGGAACCAAAGAAACAATAGTTATTGCTGCCCCCTCACACCTCCATCATAAAAATCATGAGGTGAAAACATAATGATTGATATGAGAATTTCATACCAACACAGTGCACCCATACTCCTTGCTGGCATATGATGCAAGTGTCCTGCCAAGTTTCCTCCACCCACACACCCTTTGAAAGAATATATGTCACATGATGGCAAAATGCTTTCAAGAGTAGCCAACATTGCCAAGCCTCTCTTGCTTTCCCAGTTGTCATAGATATGTAGATGACTAGTCCTCTTCTTTCTCATCATCCACACCCCATTCATCTAAATGTGGGCAGTTTCCCACCATGCTCCATCTTGGTATTCCTCCAATGAAGACCATCTATTCTCCACCAGATTTTTACTGCATTTCATGATGTTGAAATGCAACTTCTTTGAGATCCTCTAGAGAATACTTACACTAGCTGACCATCTGGACAGATTCAAGTGTGCTGGAGGAAACAACTCTCATTGGCCCGCACAATGCTCATCCCAATAGATCCATCACAATGATGAAAGTCAAAGTGTCTCTCATTGACCAACTTCTCATCCAATCTCATACAAGTAATGGTAATCAAAATGCTCTAATCTTTGCTAGGCCCCAACTTCTCACTCACGCTAATGATAGCACCGTTAATATTCTTAATGGTGTATTTTCTGCCTCATGCTCCAACTCAAGGATGAACATAGAGTTCGCATTAGATTTTTTAGGACAAAAACTCCTCCTATCCTTCAAAAATCCACACCCCAACCTCAAGTGTTGTGTGCATCTCAACAATGGAACATAGGGACATGGTTCATCCTTCCTTAAACAATTCAAGGTTGGTAATGCTGAAGTGTAATCAGGTCGTCTGAATCATCGTGTCTCGACACAAGTTCATGCATTGTATACAACTTTCCATAAGATCTCGTCGAAAAGATAGGAAATGGAAACTTAGGCATACCTTGGTTAAGCTTGGGATCATTTTGCATGGCCGGCAGAGTTCCTTCTCCAATATGATGGTTCCCCCAACTCGGTGTTGTTGGTTTGCCTCCTCCATAGTTGCATCATTAGTAGAAGTCTCTCTTCCAAGCAGCAGAGGATTATCCCTCCTCCTCTCGATTTCCCTTGCCAAATTAATTAATCAGCCCCGAGGCAATTCCCGCAAAGTAGTCACTCTTGCATGACTCAAATGGTCGAACTACCAAGTGCTTGTTTCTCTTACCTCAAGATGCAGTGACTACAATCTCTATAACCTCTCTTTCTACCATTGGATGTAGTGTGAAGAATGCATCTTAGCTTTCTTTCCTAAGCCCTTGTTGTGTGTTGGATGACCCATCAAAGTAGACAATAGGAACCTCATTTCCCTTGATTCTCCCGCTACAAGGCATCCTTTCTTCTCAAGTCGATGAACCGTGGGAGAGTTAGAGTCTCCTCGGGAAGCTACAGATTGAGATTTATATTCAGCAAGGTATTCACTTAGAATCTCATGATCCAAGTGTCCTCCATCTCTGTGTTTTGTCTCCTTTTTCAAAAGGAAAAGGCATAGTTCCATTGCTTTTTTCCACTCGTCTTTGTGTTTTTGACCTCCTTGGTGAAGCCCTTTTCAGATCTTAAAAGAGATGAGATAAAACTCATTCTCTCCATCATTTTTATCTTTCTCTTCTTCTTCTTATTCTCCTTGATAGCATAATGGTTGAGATCCAGTTTGGTTTAAGATTATGCTCTAATACCGCTATAGTATTCCCAAATGGGGAATGCAAGAATATTGGGTGACATAAATCGAGCTTACAAAGTGATAAATCAACTCATAAATGTGGGTAATAACATATAGCCATCATATTAGCATTATAGTAGCAAATTTATACAATATCTTGAGAAATAGTCACCCAAGATAGGAAAAATCAGCCTCAAGAGAACACATGCATGAAGATCAATGCTACACAACAAATGACCAAGGCTATAACAACGCAGCTTTACTAGATGTAACTACTTCAGAGAATGATGTAACTACTTCTAGAGAATTTCAAATACATGGATATGCAAATATATGGCTCATACAATGTGGGAGTAAATATCTAGACTCCCAAAACATTTCAAGACACCCGGAAAGGATTTCCGAAATATGCAAAAGTAGCAAAATGCCTGAGTGTAGCCCTAAGGATGAGTAGTAGCCGCAACTCAAGAACTGGATGGAAATGGCTTAAGATGATGCATAAGATTAATAGACCTCCTCCAATGGATCTTCCAAGTGAAAGGTTGATCCTAACACCGAAGATCTCACCCTCCTATCGATTAATCGCAACCCTCACCGCAAATGCTCACCGAAATAACGCAACAAGGAGAGATATTGCGGTAGGTGATGTGAAATATGTTGGCCAAGTTCCAATATGTGAAATAAACTCCATAATCTTCCTCAATTATCTCCAAAAGGAAAGAAGCTTCCTCCTCCGAAAAACTAGCTTTGGAAATGGTGTTCTCAACCCTCCACTACAACACTCGCAACACAACCCATCTCTAAAACGTAAACCGCACTATAGATAAAGGAGTGTAGCTTGGCCTCAAGCTAGATGTGGAGAAATGGAAGTACAAGCTCCCTGCAGGCCTCTAGTTAGGAAGCACCATATAGGAATGCCCTTTGTGCTACATCATAACAATCTCAACTAAACAACCGAAGAATGCACAATAGTCATGCACCATAAATTCAATAATCCATAACATGTCTTGCTATGGATGCCTTTCCCCTATTATAAATGAGTGGAAGCCTCCTCATCTTGGGTCTCACCCATTAGGGTTTCCTCCTCCAAGGAATCTTTCCTCCCATATCACCGTGTTGTCTCCATAGATGATCTTTACCATTCATTCCAACGCCGTTGACTTGGTCAAAATTGACCTTGTCCACATGTATTTGCTCCCTTTTCACACATGAGGGTGAAAAATAAATCTATTATTATGATCCATTTTTACATCATGAGGGATTTTATTCCTATTTTAGAAATATATGGGCCTCTTTACTCATTTATTCACTCCTCAGGGGGCTAAAGCAAAAATCAATATTCCAATTAGCCGCATATTAATTTTGGAATATTACAATGGGATTCTCATCAGAAATTTTTTTCTACGAGGTTTCCAAAGCTTAAATTGCAACCACGTGGAGCCGATATATTGGTTAACTTTTTGTACTAATTTTATCTTGGTTCGCTATATTATCGAAGACAAGGGGATCCGGGTGAAGTTATAAGTTTCAGGCAGTTCCATAATTCCATCTCAAACATGTGACCTAGGGAAAATTGTCATACACCTCATTTCCGGAATCATATTTGAATATAGAAGCCAAGCAGCCTGAAACAGATAAGATGCAAAGAGCATCAATTTCAGGGCCTAATGTTTAAACAAAGACGATGAGGCATCTCGTACAATGTCGCCTCTACTAAACTAGTCCCTAATTAGTCATCATGGGATATTTGGAATAAATATTTATTAAAGAATCCAATATTGTCTTAATTATGTCATTAGAAATAATATTTATAGGGATACAACAAGACCGAATTTCTGTATTCTTAGAAATCCCAAATTACAAAGATACAACAATTTCAATATCAAGCTCCAAAACGCAAGAAAATGTGTATTTTTAAATTTGGTATAACGTTTGTTTGAAAAATTAGTTTGTGCCATTCAAAGGGAATATTGAAGAATAAATATCATTATTTTGCCCTAAAATTTCCTCCAAAACAAAATACCTCTATACCCATTAAGCCATTAGAAATCTCTACTATGACACATGAAGAGGAAGAATTGCAACATGATATATTAAAATTAAGGTGACCAAGTGCAACAAATTTCGTTGTCACAAAGAGCAACCAAAGATGACATGGATGATTTAAAAGAATATATGGAAGGTTTGAAGGATGGTATGGAAGCTAAGATAGATGGTTTTAATAATGGCATGGAAGCTAAGATAGATGGTTTGAAAGAAAACATGGAAGCTTTGCTTTCAGAATGTTTGACAAAGTTGTTGCAAGAAATGCTTCCGGTGGTGACAAGGTAATCCATGAAAATCATGATGAGGACCAAAGGAATACGAATTGTGATTTTAGAAAATCCTAAATGCTGGGTTTAAGAACCACCACATTCCAAAGAGATCATATGAGCAAGTTTGATGGAAAGGATCTCGCAACATGGATACTACAAATGCAACAATATTTGATCTCCATGATGTGAAACACTCACAAAAGGTACACATTGAAAATTTATATTTAGAAACCCAATGATTTTGTATGGTAATAATGGCTTTGTTCTTAAACCACTTGTCACTTGGCCAATTTTTATGAGCAAATGATAACACAATTTGAGGATACAAAGAGAAACACCTTCTTTATCCAATTGATAAGAGTCTCTGAAACAAAAGGGTTCAATGGAGGACCACATTGGAGGACTTACAAAAAATTGAATATCAAGGTAACCAATATTCCATAGGATAATAGGATCGATGTATTCATTGGGAATTTAAAGGATAATGATTCAATATGAGGTTCACCCTTGGGAACCTAATTCACTGGAGAAGGCATTCAAGGTGGCAAGAAAAGCTGAAAACAAAATTATGGCAACAAGGAAGTATACCACTCACAACTATAAAGATGGGAAGTGTTGGTGCTCTTATCCTTCCACAACCTATAATTTTGACACCACAATAATTGGGAATAAAAAAGAGAAAATGGGATTTTTTATAGTTTGGACAAATAAAATACACTAAAGGTCATAAGTGTGTTGAGAAGAAATGGAGGAAGAAAGGGAACAAGAAACATCAAAAGAGGAGGATATATACTAGGAACCAACCCTAAAGAAATAAAAAATGAATTCGAACATATCTTGTAATGCATTGGAAGGAATTACTACTCCTCAAACTCTTAATATATAAGGATATATTTCAAGAAGAAAAAGGTAGTAGTGATGATTGATTTAGGTAGTAACCTACAATTTTATTCATTATAAAATAGCCAAGGAATTGAATGATTCTTATATCCGCACTAGAGTGTCAACTGATATTTAGTAAATGGAGGAAATAAAAATTTCTTTGGAAAGTTCCATAATATCAAGCTAACCAAAGGGGGATATGTATTTAATATTCCATGCTTTCTATTCAATAGGTGGTGCTGATGTTGTACTAGGATTCCAATGGTTATACATTTGGGGGACGGTATAGTTTTTAATTTTCAAGAAATTTTCTTGATTTTTTTTGGGAAGGAAAGGAACTTGAATTAAGGTGTATCACAAGGAAACCGCTAAATATAATCATCTCTAATGTCATGAAAAAGCTTCCGAAGAAAGAAAATGAGGTTTAACGCACAATTATGCTCACTAGAGGTTCAAACATCGAAATCATCTATTTCTCTAGATCTCCAAATGTCTTGGACAATCACTCCAAGGTGTTTGAGATTCCCAATAGCCTCCCACTCTATTTTATATATTATCATGATAATGCTATTTATTTTATTACATGAATTTTCCAAAGATCATGCCTTTTACAAATATCCTTATTACCAAAAGAGTGAGATTGAACATATGGTTGCAGAAATGTTGTAGAGTTTGGAGAATTAACCTAGTCAAATTTATTTCTCTGCTCAAAGAGTATTAGTGCACAAGAAGGACATGGATCATGGTGTATGTTATTAAACCTTTAGCCATTCCAAGTTCACGTTGGGAGGAGGTCTCAATGGATTTTATCATTGGTTTACCTCCAAGTCCGAAGGAAAGAGTTTCATCATGGTGGTAATTGATAGACTTAACAATTATGGTCAATTTTTGTGAATTATATCATCCTTTTAAACTAGATAAATCAAGCAATACATTTATGTAAAGAATTCAAAATCTTCACTAAAACCTAAGATATAGTATGGACATAGATATCATTTTCAATCGGAGTTTTTTGGATGAAATTATTTTCTTTGTCTTGGTACTTAATTTAGCATAGTTCATATTATCATCCTCAATATACAATATTGAGATATGAACAAATGTTTTGAAGGATATATTATGTTAGATGACTTAATAGGCTAGATTTGGTTGCTCAACAAATAATTCAAGGTAACTATTTCAAACCACTAGAGTTGGAAGTTAGCCCTTCCAACCGTGAGAGGGCTATCTAAAAAAAAATGTATCATATTAAATAAAGAAGCTTTGGGCAAATTATGTGATGGTTAACTTCGTATGTCTTTTGGATGTTTTTTTTAAGGTGTGAAGATGTGATGGTTACCATTAGTATGGAGTCATTATGAAACTCAATTACATAAAAGCATCATTCATGGAAGGTTTGCATGAACTCTTAAAAAAGTAACTTTGAGACAAATACAAATGATCCATATAAAGAAAGTTGGAGTTACAATTATCTATGAATTTCATGATTATGTATGAAGTAAGTTGAATTGACATTGAAAGGAAAATGAGACAAACACATAATATCCCATAAGAATCTCTGCCCGTTGAAATTTTTTTTGAAACTTTATATTAAATTAATAGAGAAAATATTACAATAGTAACATAAGTCATAACATCGATCAACCTCTCTAACTCGAAAACCCCTCATTTTATAGAGTGAAACTCCTTTTACATGAAGTCTGCCACTCAGTCTAGACCTCGAAACTTCTCAAGAGATATATTCTAAAAAAATAATTCTATTACATGGAGAGAAAATAGAGATAATTTACTAGAAGAGTTGAAACCTAAAAGGACTTACCATCATTAACTCCATTAACAACTTTAAATAAACCATACATATGATGCTTACCAACCAAACAACTTGCCTGAGGGTGAAATGCCCATGATCAAGAGAACTGCTACAATAGAATCTAGGCTTTGATGCCCGAAAATTTTAGGATGTTGTTTAAGAGGAGGGCAATAAACAGGAGCTAGCAACCACGTCACCTTCGTTGAGTGGCTTTATCAATAGTGGTTTCACTAATACACTTAAACCTCTACTAATGACTCATCTTCTCCCAATAAACATTAAGTGCGTTAAAAAGATTAAATTTGGACTCGTTGTAAAAACAAGAGCATTTTAAGGTAAGTCTCAGAAAGAAAGTTTTGTAGTGTTTTCCATTTAGCATTTTCTACACCTCATGACTTTTCTTCTTATCGAGGGTCTTCATTAGGAAAAAATGAGGTAAATACATGATTTTACCCATCATTGCCAAAGATTTTTGGAAATCACACCCCTAAAATATTCTTTAATGAGTTCGTAGCTTAAAGCCTGCCTTTAATCCTAGAGTACACTGCTACTTAATCTGTCGACCTCTCTCAATTTGAAATTCTTCACTCATTTACCTCCAAAATTGTCCAAATATATGTTAATTGATTAGATTGATGATCTAAGACAAATTTGCCATGTTTCCAGTCTTCATCTTCCTCAAAGGAGCAACAAAAAGTGTCATCCACAACTACCATTTTCAAACCCTTTTTCTTGAATTGTCCGTCGCACCATCTCCATTTGTTTTCTAACTTTTTTGACTGGTTTTTGTAGATTTCCTATCTCGCCTGCAACTGCCATTTTGGTTTCTCGTCAAGGTATGCTTCATCATCCTCTAGAGTGATAGTGTCTTTCCCAAAGAGATCTTTGACCTTTCTTCCGTCTATCATAAAATCAATTTGTTTGTTGAATTCATTTTTAAAATACGGGAGTTCTCCTTTCATTTAAAGTCATCCAAAATTTCCGCTTGGCTTCTAAACTTCTTCTCTCGCTTCCTTTAAGTTGTTCTTCAGAATTCAAATTATACTTTTCTTAAACCTTTTCTTTGTCTTTCTTCGTCTTGATGAATTTTTTCCATCCGGGGGATAAATCTATGATTTCTTCCTTTATTGGTCGCTTCTTCTTTTCTCGTCTATTTATGTAATTTATCGATTTTCCTACCTTAGATAGTTGTGACCTAGTGAATGGTTTCCTGAGCTTAAAGACAAATCCTAAATATTCACCGGAAAAATCAAGCTTCTTTGTTGTAAGTCCTTTCTTTATTTTTGTCTTTTAACCTTGCCGCACTTGCATTTACGTGGGTTTCTTCAATATCGACCTTGGGTATGTCTTCAAGTCTTCCTTTCCCTTGCTAATAACTGCATCTTCTATGAGCACTCTCATCAATTTCTGAGCTTATTGCTGGTAGTGGGTTTAAGTGAGTTTCCATTATCTCCTACAACCGATCAGCGATCATTCTCCATTGGCTTTTCCCCACTATAGGTTGCACCTCTACCTTAGGCTAACCTCTACTTAACATATTTAATTCTTTGACCTTTCTTGGAAGTGTTTGTTCTTTGACTTGGTGTCTTTCTGGAGTAAGATCATTCTACATCATAGCCACTCAAACATAAAAGTACCCCAATCCCTATTCAATTTCTTCAACTCTTCCATAATCACTTTATTAACCCATCATGAAATGGATGTATCACTCATTTCGTGCTCAGCTTTTACCTTGTCAACCATCTTATCAACTTTTTGAACATAAATATTAATGGAATATTAAGAATTTTTATCAGAAATAAGTAATAGTCTCAAATGATATTGGCATCAGAAATCGATCAAGACAAGTAAGATTTTGATCAATGCAGGCAGTCAAGTAGTTATCCTGGAGTAAATTCTCCGGCATGCCTGGAGACAAAAGCTAACTTTATATGTTTTGTCGTAACGACGATGCGAGCTTGAATTTTTTTTTCCTGAACCATTCTTCTCCGCACTTTAAATTTCAGCTTGTTTGCGGCAATGGTCTCAGAGAAACAATAAAATTAATATGCTCACCTTTTTTAATTTGTACAACAAAGTTGATAGAAAAATCCTTGCACACTTGGTGCTTGCATCTCATGCGCTTTTTGCAAAACTTCCGTATTTTGTTATCAGAAAAGCCCAAAGAATACCATTATAGATTCAATCAATCTCATGTCCATGTGGTCATAAATGACTACAAAGCCACATTTTTGGGGCCATGGCTTATGCCTCCAATACAACACTACTAGTCAAGCCACAATTTTAAAAAATTATCTAATACGTACAAGAAACTATTGGGATGTATAAGAGCCAACTCAAGACAACAACTATACAAGAAATAAAAAGTAAGATTACCGAAAAAATATCATGAAACTACAAGGATGAAAGTTATGTCAGTTATTTGAATGAGGTAAAGCTAAATTAGGAAATAAGGAATGGAGGGTACCAAATGATGTAAGGTGATGATTTACCACGTATTATGAAAATGATGACTCATAAAAATTATGTACCATGATGAAAAAAGAAATTTCCGCTACTCAAATGATGACAGATATGATCACCCCACCGTTAGCAGAAACTCGAGTTTGTAGATATTTCGGCTAGTGGGAGTGCGTATCTGATAAATACTAAATTGTTAGTGAGTCTGTAGGGAAAAATGAAGTTGTTATGGCACATGCTGTAAAATGTTGCGTATCGAGGAAAAAGGTGCGAAGTGTCAAAAAATGACTCCAGTGACCATGCAATCGATTTTTTATTTTTACTTTGACAAGGCCTTAATCACAGACCAATGACCATCTAGACCTTTTGAAACTATATACAAAACATGAAATTTATTGAATTTCTGTGACTTTATTTTGAATTCGTAACATAACTCTAACTGCAAAAAAGACACTCTGACCAACTAATTATTAGTTATAGACAACATATTCATTGCTTTGTATCTAATAAATAAATACAATGGGTTTCCAAGTCGTTACTCTAGTCAGAATACTAGATAAATACTTGTTTTTTCCATACTGTAGAAAGTAAATGACCCCATTTATGGAACTTATGGATATCATCCACTACATCATCTTTAAATAAATTAAGGTTCAAGAAAATGAAAGATCACATCAGCATCAACAAATGTTCTCCAAATCTTAAAGGATAGCCTCAATTGCTTAATCGAATGAAACAACAAGTAAATCATCATCACAAAGAAATACGTTTTATTGTAGTGACCTGGGTAGCCACGGCTATAGCCATATAAATAATGTCCCTCAAGAAAGATAACAAGGATAATAAATTATCACCCAAGTATTATGGTCCTCTACAAGTTGTTGCAAAATATTGGCAATTATATGCATAAATTTGAGCTACTTGCATCTTCTTGATTACACCTGGGCTTTTCCATGTTTCATGCTTAAGGAATATTATCAAAGGACATGATTTTAAATAAATAATGTTTTTAATCCCACAAATAATAAAAATCATTAGAGAAATTTTGAGGTCTAAATGGGTTTCCAAGAAAGTGTACAACCAAAATAAACTTTATAATAACCATTAGAATTAAGATGATGATGTCAACCATGGGGATGATTCACTATTTTGGGGTAAAAAGTACAAAGATTAAAAAAAATACATAACAATAAACTACTTTTTTCAACTTGTATTTTCAACTTATATCTCTAAGTTTTTGTTCAAATTTCGAGTGGGAGAGTCATGGATGCAAATTTTAATTATCATCCAAGGATTACTCTATACCCCATATTTTCAATGAACCTTGTTATATTTTAAAAATGTGGAGGAAATACACAGTAAAATGTGATCGTAATCGCGTATTTCATGTATTTCTAGTTTTTTTATCGTAGGGTCCACTCGAAAGTATGAAACATGGGTACTCCTTGGATAAGAACAAAATTATGCATCAAATGAGGGTTCCCATAAAAAAATTGAGTAAATCCATAAAGAGATAAGTTGAAAATACTTAGTTGTAAAAGTAGTTTTTTTCTTTTTCCTCTAAAATTAATGATGTAATATAATGTTATTTTATTATTTCCACTATTATTTTATAATTTCCTTAGGAGTTCAGTGTATTTTGTCCTCAAAATTCCCCAATGTCATATTTGAACCCGGAAGAACTACGTAAATAAGAACCCGGACACCACAAATCGATCAATTTCGTAGAAAGATACAAGTGGAAGAAATTACCCACCGAATATTCCACATGGAGTATGAAATTTTCACAAAGCCATCCAAAACTACTCAAGTGTTGAGTGGACAACACTTTTTTGAAGGAGAGGGGAATTCTTAGGTCCCTATAATACTAGTGTATCTCATCGTTATTGTTAGTGTATCCACCTTATTGTTATTGTTGTGTCCATGTAGCCCCCTTCTTTTATTGTTGTATTTTATGATGACATTATGGATAAGAAGAAATGGTGATTATGCACAGACCCCTTAGACTCCTATATAAAAAGAGATCTTTTTATTTGTCTCATCCAAGAATTGTTCATTAATGTAACAAAGGAGGTTGCCCCTTGAAGAGTCTAATTTTAAATTCATTGACTCCATATTTCTATTTTTTAGGATAGTTGCATAAAAATTAAAGAGTATATCAAATCAAATTTTGATGTAGCTAAATATAAATTTTTTAATATTTTTTAAAATCTAGGACATTAATTATTGTTAAGAGAATTTTAAGCTTTAAAATAGTTAAAACGAAATAAGTGATCATGTTATTAGAATCCTATGGATACATTTTATATATAATTGGAATAAATTGCATTCTAAGTACCATAACACAACCTTACATGTATTTAAAATAAGTGCTAATAAGATCCAAGAAAACATTATTTTCTCAAATAAACATCTCTTCTCATTAAATGTAACTCCCAAACCCTTGGAAATTGTTATATTAAATGGGATATCCTTGACATAGCATGTTAGGTCCCCGTATTACTAAGTTTAGCCCCTTATTGTTATTATTGTATTCCCTCTAACTTCTGGACAGTTTTACATGCTATTGTTAGGGTCAGCTTAGATTACATTTGTGGCCCCATGGACTCCTATATATAGAAAGGAGGTTTTTTCATTTGTATCATCCAAGAATTGTTCATTCATGTAATGCATTGGAGGTTGCCCCCTCGAAGTGGCTTATTTCTAAGGCGTTGATATCTCTTTTATTCTATTTTTGAGCTGGTTTCACAACATTTGGTATCGTAGTTTTGGATTCTAGGGTTTCTTTGCTCCAAATGGTGTCATCGTGGAATTTTTTTATACGAAGGTTCTATGGGAACTTTAGAGTAATGCTGAAATCCCGAGGAACATCGTCGTTGTGCATCTCTGTGAGCTTGTCTGCAATACTTTTCAGAGAGTGATCTATGGAAGAGTATTTTTGCAAGCTCCTCAATTTAACCTAAATTGTGTCATCTTGTGTTTTCACTATAAATGTTTTTTCTACGAAGGCTCAAAATCCGAAATTTTTAAAGCGCAAAACCAACCGCCGTAGAACATCATCGAAAATTGCAGATCTTGGTTCACAATAGTCTCGTAGATATGGTCTATGAAGTTAGGCTTTTTTCGTGGGTCGCCGAATTTCATCCAGAGGTGATTGTGGGAAAATATCTTACAACTCTCTCCTCGAGCATCGGATTGGAATTCTCGTAAAATTGGACGCAAGCTCACCGAATGTAGTTTCCTATCTATCAATTTCGCAGTCAAGGAGGAAGAAATGAGACGTGGCAAGTCATACAATTTCTTCTACCGAACCAAATTCATAATTAGGTCATCGTAGGAGATTGGGCACAACTTTGTCTTCGGTGAATCCAAAATCAAGTCAAAATTGTGGCATTTGTGTGAGTATTCGTAGGAATACCCTTCGTTACACAAATTTTAGATATTGAAGATTCGAAACTGTAGAGATAACTCGCTCAATATTGCACTTTCAAAAGCAAGAAAGGTGGAGGAAATGGTAGGTTCCGTTTATGTACCAGTTGAATTTATTCATGGGCATATCAAGAATATACCGTGATGTCTAAAATGGCCCCTAAAAGAATTCAACACCCACTAAGCCTTCAAAAGGCTCTACTATGACTCATGAAGACGAATAAACACAAAATATGAGATATCAAAATTACAAGAGCAAGTGCACCAAATTTTTCTATCACAAAGAGCAACAAAATGAAGCAGTTGAAGAGAAGGCATAAACCAAGATGGATGGCTTCTGAAGAAAGGTGGGTTAAGACAGTTGGTTTGGAACCTGTACATAAGGTAGGCGGGCATGGGTTAGATGGATGGCATGGAAGCTAAGATCGAGAAAATGGAAAACATAAAAGTCGACATCGAAGGTTTGGCAAATTTCCGATACAAGAAATAGCCCAACGATAAAAAGATAACAGAGGAAACTCATGATGAGAACAAAATAAATGTTAATCATGATTTCATAAACTCTAATGTTGGACGGAAGAACCACCATATTCCAAAGATGGATATGAGGAAGTTTGATGGCAAGGATCCTCAGAATATGGATACTGTTGACAGAGCAATATTTTGATCTCAATAATGTGCAAAACACACAAAAGGTATGCATTGAAACTTTCCATTTAGAACAAAATACATTTTTATGGTATCAATGATGAGCTCGTAAAAAAATTGTCACTTGGCTCTACCTCTTATGAGTGAAATGATAGCACAATATGAGGATACAAAGACCAACAACTTCTTTAGTCAATTGATCAATCTCAAACAAAAGGGTTTAGTGGGGGAGCACATTGAGGACTTCCAAAAATTGAATATAAAGGTAAATCGATATTCAGATGAACATAGGATTGATCTCTTCATGGTGTATCAAGGATAACATCCAACATGAAGTTCTCAAGGCTTTGGAACTCCGATTCATTGGAGAAGGCATTCAAAGGGCAAGAAAAATTGGAATGTCAAATTATGGCTATTAATGAAGCCTACCACTCACTTCTATAAAGAGGAAGTGTCACATCTAGATTTCGACAACCTAAGGTTGACACCACAAAAATTGAAGAAAAAGAGCAAAAGTACTTTGCTAGAGTTGTGATAGCAAATACACTAAAAGTCATAAGTGTGCCGAGAAGAAATTATTTTACATGGGGACAGAACAAAGAAGAAGAAAATGAACAAGGTGAGGATATACACCAAGAACCAACCCTAGAAGAGGAAGAATGAGTCCGACCATATTGTGTAATGCATTACAGAACATGACCTCAAAATCTCAAGAGAAGGACATATCAAGAAAAAAGGTAATAGTGTCGATTGATCTGAAGTACCCATAATTTTGTTCATTGTATATGGCCATATGAATTGAATTGTTTCATAATTCTGACTTAATGTCAAGAGATGTCAGAAATGGAGGAACTATAAATTGTTTCCGAGGTAAATTCCATAATATCAAGATAACCATGGGGGAATACTGTTTATTTAACATTATCTTTTAATTTTTCCATTCCTATGGGAGGTGTTTATATGTTGTACTAGAGTACAATGGTTACAATCTCTGTGGACAAGAGGCTTTTAATTTTCAAGAACTTTTCTTGAAAATTTTTTTAGAAGGAAAGGAAGTCGAATTACTAAAATATCACAGGAAGCCGGGAAATATAATAAGCTCTAATGTCATGAAAGCTCATGAAGAAAGAATAATGAGGCATAATTGCACAATTATGCTCACTAGAGTTCCAATATCAAAATCATCTATTTAAATCTCCAAAAAGTCTTGGACAATCATTCCAAGGTGCTTGAAAATCCCAAAGGACTCCCACCTATTCATGATCATGATCATGTTATCTATTTGATTCCTGGTATGTGTTCCTCCAAACATCGTGCCTTATAGATAACCTGGTGTCCAAAAGAGTAAATTGAATGTATGATTGAGAAATGTTAGAGGTCGGTATAATCTGTCCTATTCAAAGTTCCTTCTCTCGAATGAGTAGTATTGGTGCACAAGAAGGATGGATCATGGTGTATGTAATCACTTCATATAGTGCTCAATAAGCTCACCATTAAAGATAAATTTCCATTCCTATGATTGATGAATTATTGGATGAATTACATGGAGCAATTTATTTTACCAAGTTGATCTTCGTTCAGATATCATCAAATTAGAATGAAGACCTAAAGATATTCCGAAAAGAACATTTTTGAACTCATGAGGGTCATTATGAATTTTTGGTCATGCTGCCTTACCAATGCACCTTCTACATTTCAAGGGTTGATGAATTCCATTAAACTCCTCTTAGAAAATTTGTACTAGTATTTTTGATGATATACTAATCTACAATGGTGTCTTGAAGGACTGTGTTCAACATGTTGACAGGGTGCTCAAACTATTTGGCAGGAGAAACAATTATATGCAAACTATCCAAATGTTTCTTTCGAGTACAACATGGGAATCTCTAGGCATATTGAATCTCACGAGGGTTTTAAGGTAGACCCTAACAAAATTAAAGCCACATGAATGGAAAGTCCCACAACTATAAAGTAGCGTGTATTTCTGCTTTAACAAGGTATTATCGCAAGTTTGTTAATAATTATGGGAGAATAGCAAAGACTCTAAAACATTATTGAAGAAATATGTATTTTCATGGACTCCCGAAGCACCAAGTGCCTGAAACATTTAAAGAGGCAATGTGCCTAGCACCGGGTCTTAGCGAGGCTACTGCAAAACCTTGTCAGGGAATGATGCCTCTAGAAATGGAATTAGTGTTGTTTTAATGCAAGAAGGGAAGACCCATTACTTTTGAAAGTCATCCAATCAAAGGAAATTATTTACAAGAAAGCTATGTATGAGAAGGAAATGTTAGCAATATTTTATGCATACCAAAGAAATGGTGACCTTACCTAATAGAAGAAATCTCAAGGTAAAAATTGATCATGATAGTATTAAACACTTTTTGGAACAGACACTATTTTAAGAGTAGCAAAAATGGGTCACAAATATGTTGTGTTATGACTTTTGAAATAATCTACAAAAAAGGAAGCAATGTTGCTGCGTATGCACTCAAGAAAAAAATGAAGAGGTGGAAGCATTGTTTATAAGCCATTTCTATTATCCAAATCAGCTTGATAACCAAAGTAGGGGATGAATGGAAGAGGGAAGAAAAAGTGTTTACACTCATTAAAAATCTTCAGCAAGATCCTATTACATCTCATACATTTATTTGGAAAAATGATTCCTTATGGTACAAATATTGTTATATCTTTGTAAGAATTTCTAACTAAAACAAAAGATTCTTTGGAATTGCAAACTTCTCCTTTAGGAGGACACCTAGATTTAAAAAACTTACCATAGGGTGAAGAAAGAATTTTTTTCGATGGCCTTAAATTTACATTCACTTGAAGAAATGTTTGGTTTTCAGCAAAGAAGATAATTAAGACTTTTCGGTCTTCTACAACCTTTATCTGTCTGGAAGCAACATTGGGAGGATATTTCAATGGATTTTATCAGAAGTTTACTCTCCAGTCCAAAGGAAAGAGTGTCATCATGGTGGTAGTTGATAGACTTACCAAGCATGTGCACATTTGCTACTACATTTATGGAAACAATTCAAAAGCTACATGGAAACCCAAAGGTTATTATGAGCGACAGAGATCCATTTACCTGAAATTTTTAAATTTTGTTATTTTCTTGTTTGGGTACTCAATTAGCTCTTATCTCTCATCTTATCATCCTCAATCCATTTACCAACCGAGATATGAATAAATTTGGAAATATATCTTCGTTGTTTTGTATCTGATAAACAAACATAATGGGGCAAATGGTTACCCTCGCCGAATGGTGGCATAACACTTCTCTGTATACTACAACAAAATGACCCCATTTATGGCACTTTATGGATATCATCCATCATCCATCACATAATCTAAGAGAAAATTCTATGTTAAAGTAGTGGAAGATCACATCAAACATCAATAAGGAGTTCTCCAACTCTTAAAGGATAACCCCCAACTTCTTGTACAATGACTTAATGAAACAATGGTAGAATGAAGATTTAAAGGAGAAGTTTTGATGTAGGAGACCTGATATTTTTATAGCTACAACCATACAAACAAATGTCCCTCAAGCTAGCTAAGAAGGATAATAAATTATCAAATTACTATGGTCCATACAGTGTGTTGCAAAAGATTGGTACAATTACATACAAATTGGAGCTTCCTACTTTTCAAGAAAAGTGTTTCCTAGCTTCCATGTTTCATGCTTAAAGAAGGTTATAGGTGAATATATTCCATTTCCTCAAAACAATATTTCCGTGAACTTGATGAGAAGAAAATCATATTTGAATCAAGGGCTTATGAAATGAAGACATTTCATAGCGCCAGAAATTCATCGATTTCATAGTATCTCATCAAGTGGAAGAACTTACCCACCGAACGTTCTACATGGGAGGATGAAAATTTCTATAAATAAGCACCCAAAGCTGCCACTGTGGCGTTGAAGACAACACTTTTTTGAAGGAGAGGGGCATCTTAGGTCCCTATATTACTAGTTTAGCTCCTTATTACATAAGAGGAGCCTTTGAATTTAAGATGAGAGATGAAGCCTTGAGATGAGGAGTGAGGATATGGTTTAGGATTACATTGTGACCCCACTAGGATTAAATTTAGCCCCATGGACTCCTATATATAGAAAGGAGGTTTTGTCATTTGTATCATCCAAGATGTTCATTCATGTAATGTATTGGAGGTTTCCCTCGAAGTGGCTTATTTCTAAGGCGTTGATATCTCTTTTCTTCTACTTTTGGAGTTGGTTTCACAACATAGCAAGGAAATATTTGGGAGCCTTCAAATGTAGATATTACCTCATTATAAAAATTATTTAATTAAAGAAGTTAAGGACTAAGACTTTTGTTTTTGGCATGAAAGCACATGGATTTTCGATCCAACCAAAACTATGTAATAATATTGAGAAAGGGTTTTAATAAACATGAATCCCACGTTAAAAATTGTATTAGCATTGCTATATAAAAAATTGTAAGAGTGATTTAAGAATGAGCATATTGCACTTAATTTGGGTCCAAAAGATCTTTTAAAAAATTGTAAACCTTAGTATGTTTGAACAAATGACAATATGTAACAAATATTGTTGTAGACGCCACATTGAATATGGTTACTATTATGTATGCATCACATATAGAGATGTGTGTATGTCATAATAATAACTATTAACTATATGTTTGTGTATGTGCTATAATAATAACGATATTCAATGCGGTGTGTATTCTGTGTCATATGTTGGCACATTGTGTTGATTCAAGCGGCATCTGAAGGTTTGCATTTATTCAAAGGTATTTGGCCCAAGTATGTCATGTTTTAATCATGTTGTGATTGTATAGTACCTCATCTATATTACAATCAAAATTTTCATATAAAATGTTTTATTCATATCATGTTGTCACAACATCAAAGAGTTGTACATATTATCAAAAAACACTTACTAGACAGATACGCCCTACTTGCAATGAAACATCATTACTAATCAAGTATGAAAATGATCAAGAGTGTGGATTAAGGAGGAAGATTTTGTTACGAAATGAGGTAGATTCCCATGTATGCTATTGGAGTAGGAATGCGAGAAGAAATATATAGTTATTGACATATTAAGTTAGTAATATGTATATGAATGGTATGTTTTCTTTAAAATTTCACTTTAAGATATCAGAATTGTTGTAACATTGAAATTATATGTGTCTTTATGTTGTCCCACTAGGTACAAGTTTATGAATTAATCAAGGAAGTATTTGAAAATATCCAACAATATGTTTAGCAAGCTTGCTGGCTAAGTGGAAAGAGGTTAATTATGCACAGGTAGATACATTTTCCATTGGTACCATATTATTAATGGTTGATTTTGCTATGAACTACATCATTAGTCCACAAAATATATTCAACCAATAGAAATTCAATGTAATCATCTATATCACATATAAGTATATCCTTGGTAGAGTATTGTGGGCCAAATTTTTATAATGAAGGAGTATATCATTTTAACACAAGTGGAAATATATGCTTATAATTGTCTGCACAATATTGCTTTAGTTTCTCTACACATTTAATGGGAAAAGAATAAAATATACTTGGATTGACATTGAATTTATTCAGATGGTTGTGTCTATTAGTTAAAAAACTCTCATGTATTTCAATGGTTTTCCATGTTCAACAAAATTACAAGGTACTACATGTTGGAACTATTTTAAGACAAAGGCATAGGAAACTAGAGCTCGATGGAGCTGGAATTATATCAAAACAACTTTATGTAAGCAATAATTTAAGTTTACAATAAATGTCCTCATTCAAGATGTAAACTATTATTGAATGGTAGCTCTTCAATAATTTTGTAGGGAACACACCAATAGAAAAGGAAATGACATGCACAAATATATTTTTGAAGTGGTCAATGGTAGATCGATCACATGCATATTCAAAAAATATGTGTATATATGTGGATTCCATTATATTCAAACCCAAAACAATGTTATAGCTAGAATATAGACAATAAAACGTGTTTACTTATGTGGCCCATGTAGTAATAGTAGCTGGAGGATGAAGAATCCGTCAGATTGTGTTGATATATGGGATCGTGTATCACTTCCTATCGTTCAACATATACAATTGTTGAATTATCCTATTTAGAGGACGAATAATGAATCATTTCACTATCTATAATCATGTTTAAGATCTTATACAACCAAATTTAGTGAATATTAGATTTCTAAATATTTGATTAATTCAGCATGAATTTAGTCGATTCTGTCAATTTAGTGGATACATGTATTGGAAATCCATTTGTTTCATGGAGTATAAACAATGGTTTCCTTTAAATATAATAAATGGGGTATTGACTATTTTTTGGAACATTTCTTACAAGGAAATTACCTGTAGTGTCTCACTAAGGGACTTAAAGACGATCCATTTTTAATTCCATTGATTTTCATTAAAGGAGAACATCTATCATATAATGAAAGAACACATAGAAATGTGGTTATGCATTTCAAGGTTATAGGCTAGGTGTATATGTATACAACCTATGAACTAATTTTCCAAGTAACATTCCAATTGCTGCTAAATAATCAAGGAAACATTGATCAAATATATGATACTTCTTTCCTTATTTTGAGCATGAGACACTACAAGGAAAACACCTTGTAATGGAGGTTCCTACAAAGGTTTATAATGTTACAAGATTGACAAAAATTAAAAATCCTCATCTAAAACCTTTGCCATTCATAGTGGGGGTTTTATAGAATTTTTTTATAACAAGAAAAATTTGGTGGGTAGAATTTTTGTGACGTTATTCTTTTTCATTGCTTGTTTCGTGTAACACACACTAGTGTGCATTTAGAAATAAGTTTCCCAAGGAGTGCACAAAAACAATCACACTAGTGCTCATATATCTTTATACCATCTCTTTTTAACAACTCCCCCATAAACAACACCAAAAATATCAACAATAATTGGCTGTTGGTCTCAGACATTAAATCATCAATCCAAGGGCATATAATTGTTGTGAGATACTAACATTGTATGTGTAAAAATTTTAGGGATTTAATGGGATTTATAACCTATGCTACATAATGGAAACAACGATTCAAAAAAATAACTCAGAAATAATATTATAGAGGTTTCGTTCACAACATGGAAAACTCAAGGAAATGTTTTTTTAGGCATAGGAGATCGTTGCCACCCAACCATAATCCTAAGTGTTCCTATCTCAATTACAAAATGAGTGTTGAGACCAATATTTTGTGGAACTTTCCCACCGAAGATATTATCAAAGGAAGATAATAGATGCAAATTCAAAGAATAAAATTAAACCTATGAGATTCAGTGATCACTATAGGTGTCAACACAGGGGCCTCACTGTGTAAACACAAGTTATAGTTCTTTCTCACACATTTAACAAAATTAAGCCATGCAAATAAAGAAGAGTTAACGTGTCTTTATCTCTTTAGTGAGAGATTTCACCTACAACAAGAAACAAAACATAAGTAAATGGAACACCAATGAAAGGAGAGATCAATATGTTTTCTATGAATTCAAGGGAATAGAACTACACAAATATAATAATTATGCTAAGCTGCTACAAAGAAATGGAAAAATAGGGTAAAATGGCCAATTTTGTGACCTCAACAAATGTCATGCTTCAGGTTCACATAATTACAAACAATCCACACCCACAAATGACTCTCATAAGCACCAAACTTAACATTTTGTATTATTGCAACATGTTTCATATATACATCATTTTAACTGAAATTTCTTCAATGACCAACTAGATCTAGAAACTGAAAAAGGCTTGCAATTTGAAAAAAAAATGCTTAACTATTATTTTCTTTATCACCTGGAAGATAATGGTTGGATGAGACATGGAGTTTTACATCGTATATCAAAAACAAACATATATATTGTGGAATCCCTATTTTAAAAAGTTAAAACACTATACATATCACAATAAATAAAAGGTGGGTAATCTAGTGATTCCCCTTATACCTTAACGAAATCATAATGATTTTAGACCACAATCCAACAAATGGTATGATATTAGCCAAGGTTGTTTCCATATATAATTTAACTCAAATGAACACATCATACTTGGAAATATTGATCATGATTTGACTTAAATGAACAATTTTTACCTTGTTAAAGTTGGAACCATTATGGATGTGACATGGAAGCATTCAAGGGTCTAGGATAAAACTATTATTGGTGTTTTTACTTTAGGAGGTATACATGTTAATCATGGAGGTGGGTTACCATCTCTATATAGGTTACAAGACCTAGATGATAAAATTTTCATTGAAGGCAAAATAAATTTTAAGTCTCATATTTCATTAAAAAAAAACAATGGAAAATACTACTAATAACAAATCTAATTTACCTAGTAGTCTCTTGAGTGAATTTTCCACCCAAAATACAGAAAAAGAGGGTAATAATGAGGATAAATAGGGGCTAAAGGATTAAAAAGGGTTTACTATCAATAATAATGGAACGACCAGATCCATAACACCTATATTCCAAATATATCAAGTAAAACCGTGGTCCACTCTATCAAACATTGACCATGTCCAACTTTATAATCATCCCTTCTTACCTCGAATCCTTGTTTGAATTAATTTCTTCTTTGTATTTATAGAAGTAGCTCAGTACAATATATTCTCTAACATGTATTGAACATTTATTTAGTATGTGTCTCCAAAACTTATCTTTGAAGTGATCGTTGGTAGCCTTGATTTTTGTGAAGTCTAAGAGGGTTTTTTCCATCACTACACTGAGATTGGTATTGTCTCTAATGTATTGTCTTAGCTTATATTGTGCAGAATTTTTTTTTTTGTTTCTTCCCCTTTTGATCCATAAGATTCTGATTTTGTCTCAGCTTCTTTTCCTCCCTTCAAGCCTATTTGATATAGGCCAAACTCCTTCCTTTCTCTTATAAAAAATTTTCATGTTATATTAGTATTTTACATTTCCTTTTGGATGTCTTACAAATTTTATTTATGAAGTTTTAATTCCTTTCCACTATTTTAATGTTTTAGTCTACTTCTTGAGGGGATAAACGTCAATTATTTTATGTTTCATTCCAAAATCTAGATAGGAAACCATTAAACCATTTTCTCCATGTTATGATATTACTCTTCATAATTCCTTTTTTTATTTAACTATAAAGGGATCAAAAACTAAAATGGAAAAGGGCCATAGATAATTTTGACTCATGAACTATAAAGGAGGTTTGAGATATGAGCATCCTATGAGGATGCTAGAGGAGAAACAGAATTTAATTAAAATGCATGTTCATATTAAAACATATCAAGACATGTAACTAGGACTAGGGTAAACTTTTCAAGGTTCATAGTTTTCTTTCTAAAAATTGGTTTGATATCCACCAATTCAAGGGAGGATAGATATCCTCCATGTGTTCCCTAAAAGGGTCTATTTTCATCGAGGTACCACCTTTTCTTTCCTTGAGATGAAGAGTGAGATTGCACTCTCCACGATAACACAATTTGAATTATAAACTTAAATTATTAAGAGAGTACCAACAAGAACTTTTCTATGATATAAAATAGGCATATATACATTTACATAAATAAAGAAATATATTGATTGGGAAAACAACAAGGTGTTGCTAGCCAATGATGGGAGAGATCCTCAAAAATAATTTTGAAAGAGAGTCCATCTTAGAGGGATAGATATACCCCTAGAAGCACCATGCAAATAAAACACAGTAAGAAGCCTTCGTCAAAGAAACTGCTACATTTTTGGAGAATATATTGATCCCCCATTTTTGTCTCTTGTAGGAGGGTTACTGATTTTATTTTTAATAAAACTATTAACTTTTGTTATTCTTTCCTCTTAACCCAAACCCCTACAATTCCTAAGATATTATTTTCATTATTTACTATGTGATTTTGAACCCTTGTGAATAGGGGAAGGTCACTCCTTTTTAATTTATTCTTTACCATTTCAAGAATAAAAACATCTACCAATTTTTGGTTCCATAATTATTTCTCTTTATCAACATGTTCTCTCATAAAAACTTACCTGATTTAATTTTCTACTTTTCTATACACATTATTTTTCCTCATACAGTTTCTTGCATTCCTCCTTAGACATCTCATCCGTTTAATCTACTGCAATGAAAAAGGTCCCTAAGGTTTACTCACTAAGTTTTGGGAGAGAGAAATGCTTCCTCCTCTTCGATTTAGGCCTGAAATCATCTCATTTTCTCCAAGATATACTTTATTTTTGTTTTTTCCTCAGCTTTTGTAAGCTGGGAGAATCAATTGGGTTCTCCCGAATGATATCTTTCACGAATTTATCCTTCTTCTTCAATATGAGCCAAAGCTTCATACCTATTTTCTAAATGAGATGGCCGACTCTCTTCGTTTACTCTTGTTTGTATTAATGGAAGTTGGGTTACACTTTTTGTTCTTTTTAGAAAACTTTTCATTTTTTTCTGCCTAACTTTCTCGCAAGTTTCTTTAAAACAATAAATTTTATATTTAGAATTTTCATTTTGCGATAAAAATAAAAGTTGTCAGAAATTTTGTTAGCTTTCTATTACTCAATTTTTGGATTTTTTTTATACACATTTGTTATGTCAACTTAGTGTTTCTTTGAGTGTGTGTTTTTTAATAATCAACAGATTCATAAGAAGTCATGTTAATACGCAATGTTGTATTCTTTGAAAATTTGTGTTTTTGAGAAACAAAATGTGTTACAACAATCTAGATAGAGTCTACTTCAGTTTCGTCATATTTACAAAGCCAATGGATGCATATCATAATTACTAGAATTTTTTGAACTGGTCCAATATGAAAAACTGCATATTTTGAATATGTTTCACGATGCAAGAAATTTCTTAACATATAAGTTATAAACTAAAAATCTAAAAGCTACCCATTAGAGACAACGGACCAATGTAATGTACGATAATTTTTTCAATTTTTTTTACAATGTATTTTGGAAGATACAGAATTTTGATTTCATTGAATCACAATGACCTTCAGAAATTGTTTGCATCCATTTTATTACAAAATTAATTAAAATTCGTAAATATTTATGAAATTCCATGAAAGTTATATTTCCTGAAAGTAGATTCAATTCTAAAAATGCTTGTCTTGGTTCCGACAGTTAATTTAGAATGTTTCATGGAGTTTAATCATTCCAAAGTTGCAGAAACGTATTCAGGGCTTGGCTCTGCGTAACTGGTGACGTGTTAGTTTGGTTGAACTCTTAAACAAAGTTCGGCTGAACTACTTTTTGCGCCAACAACACATTAAATCAAACGACAAAGTAGTTCAGTCGAACTGTTTTTTGCACCAACGACACGTTAAATCAAACGAAAAATTATTTTGGTTGAACTATTTATTAGAAGTTCAGCCGAACTTTTACTTATCTTTCCGTCAATCGAAAAGTATCACCGAGCCCCTCCAAAAAAACATTTCATGGCAATATAAATTGCCGCGAAACCATTCATTATTTTCGCATATTTTCGCGTGTTTTCTCTAATTTTACAAAATTCTTGATCTGATTTTGCAAAGAATTGTTTTGGGTTTAAGGATTTTACTTGGAGGTACATTCAAAGGACTTTTCTTTCAGACATATTATTTTCAAACATTTGATCTGATTTTGCAAGGAATTTTTTTGGGTTTAAAGAATTTTCTTGGAGGTACATTCAAAAGACATTTCTTGGAGGTATGTGATACAGTTTTTTGGGCTTCATTTTTTTTTAAAGTATGAATTTGGGCATAATTTCGAAAGGACATTTTTTGGTTTTGGGTTGAAGTAAATCTTTTATAATGATTTTTTAAAATGAGTTTTTGTGTAACTTTTTAAATGAAATTTTTTTGTAGGACTTGGAAGGAAATATTTTGAACTTTGTTTCATTTTTATAAGACATTTTTTTCTTGAATTTTTTAAAGTAAGTGTTTTGGATTGGAGTATGTATTTTTTGAAAAAAATTTAAAATGAGTTTTTTTTTAAATTACATCTTTTGTGATTTTTTTTTTAATTGAGTTTTTATCTAAATTTTTGAAGTAAATTTTTTGAACTTCATACTCTATTATCATGGGAAATCGAAGGAATTGTACGAGAAAATATGATCGAAAAAGAGATGTTGAGGAACGTAGAGAAGAGATGATACAATCTCGCAAAATAAAGATAGAAGCACTCTCAAATATTGAAGGGGAAAATCAACCTCAACTAGAAGTTGAAACAGGTATGTAAATGTAAATATTATGATTTTGATATATTTAAAATTTTCCTAGTGTAAAGTGTGAAGCTTAATTTTTATTTGATGAACTAATTTGAAAAATGTTTTGCAATGTAAACAAAGAGAGATATTCCTCAAAACATTGATGATGAGATACAAAATTTTGAAAGAGAAAGTGAAAGAGATATTGAACCAATGATTGAAGATGGTGAAAATGTTGAAAGAAATTCAAGTGAAGAAATTGAATCACAAGGTATGTACATATATATATATATATATATATATATATATATATATATGTTGAACACATGCACGTATTATTGAAATTATACATATATTTATTAATTTAGTTATTTATTGAATATGTAAACTTATTATGTACTATTCATTCGAATATGTACAGATGAAATCAATGTCGATGACGAGATGTTAGAAAATGTTGACACTCACACATATAGAGATATAAAAGCTGACCATTATATACGATATCGTGTTAACCACATTTTTGAGAAGTATTTCATAAAGGAAAATGTGACAGTTCAAGCCCAAATGTTGAAAGGTCTCCTATCATTAAGGAAATTAAAAGAAGCTATGACTTTATTGGGTATTCGAAAATCAACCAAAGATAAAAAAATGAAGGAAAATGTGATACAAAATATAAATAGTGCTATAAATTCAATTAGAAGATCTAGACAGAAAAATGTTTTAGTTGTACGTAGAGCAATACATATGGCAGTGGTTTTGTCAAGTACTAAAGAGAATCGCTTGGTAAAATATATGGCACGAGCATTAGGAACCTCACGAAAAAATTTGCACAAACATCGAAAATTTCGGTTGCAAATAGATGTAAATGATGAACTTGCTTGTTGGAGAGCTATTTGTAGGCAACCATACAAAGATAGACTTGGAGAAAATGTTAAAAAAATAATATATGAATATTGGAAGAAAAATTCGCGTGTTTCACCAACTGCAAGGCATGTGATGCGAAGAAGAATAGCATGAAATTAGTACGAAGAACATGAAAAACATCTCTTGGAAACCACTCAGATAGAGTTATTCAACAAGTTCAAAGAAGAGAATCGTCAAATTCATGTTTCACTCAGTGCTTTTGTTCAACAAAAACCATGGTATGTAAAACCTATCAACGTACGCGACACTTGTTGTTGCCGTTATCATGTGGAATTTGAGTTATATTATGACACATTCCTTGATTTCGGTAGAACATTATGGAAGGATTCACCTCCTCCTTCCACTATCCGTGAATTCATATTTCAAATTCTATGTGAAAGAGAAAGTGATGAACTATTTTACAAAAAGAAATGTGTTGGTGGTAAAAAATGCGATGATTGTGGAAATTTGACTAAATTTCAAAACAAATATCGTATTGATATAAATGATCAATCATTTTCCAACGTGAAAGTGAAATGGAAGAGATATGAATATATCGATACATCGATTCAAGGTGAAAATAGTGTTAAAAGAATTGAATTACTAGAAGACGAAATTTTTCTGATAGACTTTTTGAGAAAGTTTGAGGCAGAAATTTACAAATACACCAAACATTCCCATAGAGCTCGATGGCAAGACTTGCAATTCAAAAAATATCATGAAGTTTTTCCACCAGGGACCATTTTGTCAATGATTGATTTTGCAGAAAACTACACATTTGTTCCACAAAAAGAAATTCAGAGTGAATACTATCATTCTGACCAAGTCTCCATGCTCGTCCATATTCTATATAGACATGTTGAACAAAATGTTGATCATATAGAAAGCACCAATGAAAATCGACATATTATTAAAGAATGTCACTTTTATATCAGTGACGATCGTACACATGATACATATTTTGTAAAACATTGTTTTGGAAAAATTTATGATTCCTTGAAAAATTGTGGAATAACATTCAATGAACATTGGATATGGTCAGATGGATGTGCAGGACAATTCAAATCTGCAAGATCATTCTTTTGGTTGTGTTGTCTTCATAAGAAAACCTGCATTAAACATTGTTGGAATTTCTTTGAGACTGGCCATGGAAAAGGAGAACATGACGATGCAGGGGCATGCATAAAACGAGCACTTCGAAGATATCAAATGAACCCCTCTGCAAGCTCACTTGTGGATGCGAAAGAAGTTGTTCAATGGTGCATCACTTCTCTAAGCCATGAGACTAACCGATCAAGGGAAGTGCAAAGGTACATTCAATTTAATTTTTATTGAATATCTAATTAAATAAACAATGTACATTTATCACAATGATTATTTTTGATTGTATTTTGATATCATATTTACATTCTTCTTTAAATTTTCCATATAAAGGTTTTTTTGGCATATTGGGATCGAAGACGTAGATAGATCAATTGGAAATGACGTTGAAACAATAAAAGGGACTCGAAAATTGCATTCAATTAAAACAAAGTCGTCCAGAAATGTGTTTGCATTAGATAAAAGAAAATATTCTTGTTTTTGTCATGTTTGCATAAACAACACAAAATCCAATGACATTTGTGAAAACAAAATGTATGTAAAATATTGGAAACATATAGAGCTAAATACAAAGGGCAAAATGTTTGTTGCAATGTTTGAAGAAATGCAATCAGAGGAGACTACAATATCATCCGATGGTGATTGAGTTTCTGATCTTGTTAGAGAAGGTAACATTTGAATTTCTTTCTAATGATAAAGATCTAGAAATAAATTTGAATATGTATAATTTTGTTAAGTTTGTTTTATTGTGCAGGAGATGTTTTTGCTGTAATTGCACCTACTAACAATGATGAAAATGTGAAGTATTATTTGATGCGTTGCATTGAACGAAAAATGAAATTATTAGAAGACTATAATGATCACGGATTTCCATATGAAAGAGGATCTATTATACTGAAAGGTTATTTTTTCAGACAAACTAATCAAAGTGGGAATTTTGTTTACTTTGAAGACTATGAACCTGATTTCATAAGTTGTCAATATAGTCACTTGGTGTGTGCAGCACACATAAAGTTGATCGAGGTTCAATCAAAGAAAAAAACGAATATTAAGAAATGGAAAATGTCAAAATCTGATCATGAACGGATTATTGAAGATGGCATTCCATTGGAATTTTTTTTATTGAACTGCCCAACAATTTATTCTCTTTGGATTATATGTTCTAGAACTTCCAGTACTCAATTAAAAATTGAGCTGCCTTGTTATGTTATCTGTGCAAGTGTTTGCACATGTACAAATTGTTTTGGTACATGCACACTCTAATATCAACTGCAAGTAGCTTTTTTATACATGCATTGATGAAAAATGTTGCATATATATATATATATATATATATATATATATGTTCTAGAATGCAATTAACTATTCAAGTAGTTTTACTATGTGCATTGATGAAAAATGTTTCGTGTACTCAATATATATGTTCTAGAATGCAATTAACTGAAAGTAGTTTTTCTATGTGCGTTGTTGAAAAATGTTTCATGTACTAGATATATACACAAACTCAATGCACGCCCAGTTTTTCTTGTGGGCTTTTTTGGTAAAAAGTATCCACAATGTAAATAAATCATCCGCAGTATAATTTTGTATGAAGATTCCTTTCAGACAAGAGACTCGGAGCACTTCTTCGACTTTTGGTGGGATTTGACCCACATCTCTATTCCTGATTGAAAATCTAGTACAAAATTTGTCTGTCCAATGGTCGAATATGTTCTATGTGCATTAATGAAAAATTTACATACTACATACTATTTTTTGAGTGAATTTGTTTTTAAAAACTTACCAAATGTACTTCAACCATGTCTAAAACTTGAATTTTAAAAACTTTTTGATTATATCAAAACAAATTACTTCACATGTCATGCCAATTGTAGTTCAACTATCCAATAAAAACATTAACCATTTAACATTATGTCACAAGCCAAATGTAGATTAAAATGGTATCCCAAACTTAGTTTTAATTTTTTTTTTATTATATCACAACATTACTTCAAAACTTAGTTTTAAAAAATTTTTGATTACATCATAACATTACTTCACATGATTAATGTACTTCAACCATCCAAAACTTGGGTTTTAAAAACTTTTTTATTATATCACAACATTACTTGACATGCCATCCAATTGTAGTTCAACTATCCAATAAAAACATTTAATATTATATCACATGTGCCAAATGTAGATTGAAATCATCCAAAACTTAAGTTTTAAAAACTTTTTGATTATATATCGTGCAACATTACTTCACATGCCATGCCAATTATAGTTCAAATATCCAATAAAAACATTTAACATTATATCACATGCCAAATGTAGATTGAAACCATCCAAAATTATAGATCACAACATTACTTCACATGCATGTATTACTTCACATGCCATGCCAATTGTAGTTCTTGACTATCCAATAAAAACATTAAACATTTAACATTAAATATCACATGCCAAATGTAGATTGAAACCATCCAAAACTTGAGTTTTAAAAACTTTTTGATTATATCATGTAACATTACTTCACATGCCATGCCAATTATAGTTCAATTATCCAATAAAAACATTTAACATTATATCACATGCCAAATGTAGATTGAAACCATCCAAAACTTAACTTTTAATTTAACAAAAATTATAGATCACAACATTACTTCACATGCCAAATGTACTTCAAGCATCCAAAACTTAAGTTTTAAAAACAAAACAAATTATAACATATAATTACATAACATGCCAAATGTAGTTCAGAAGCAAAACAATAATTTAAATTTTAAAACAAAACAAATTATAACACATCATTACATAACATGCCAAATGTAGTTTTAGAAGCAAAACATT